>PVLC010001186.1:0-16304 GCA_004027655.1 Graphiurus murinus | reverse complement strand
ACCACCACGCCTGGCCTTCAATCTCTTTATCTGACTTTATTCCTATTTCTCCTTTAGGATCCAACGTAGAAATCACCTCCTTTGGAAGTCATTCTTCATCCCCTGTATTAATCAGCTTTTTCATTGCTATGACCTAAATATATGACAAAAACACTTTAGAGGAGGAAACATTTATTCAGGTTCACAGTTTCAGAGGTTCAGTCCATGGTTGCCCAGCTCCAAAGCAGAACCACCATGGCATGGAGGCAGAGCTTTCTGCTCATGATGGTCAGAAGCAGAGAGGGAGAAGAGAAGCCAGGGACAGTTATAGTCCCCAAGGCCATGCCCCAGTGAACCACCTCTGAACCTTGCTGCCATTAGGAGTGCTTTCAACACATGAGCCTTTGGGGACATTCCAAACTCAAACCTGAGCATCCCCTGAGGCTGGACTATGATGGTCTGCCTGTGTCATTTCCAAATCACCCTATGCCTGTGTAATGATTAATAGAATGGACACAATGTCTGACTGCCTGGGCTGGAACCCCATCTCTGCCTTTTCACAGAAGGGTTTTACTGTTCCTCAGCTTGCTTGTCCATAAAACAGGAATAATAATGATGTCTCATTGGGCTGTTGTATGTTTTAAAAAAGGTAGTCCATGTAAAGTGCTAAGAATGGAGTCCAGCAAAATTAATGATACATTTAGCTATCATAAATGTTAGCTATTATTATTGTTATTATTGATGCTATTATTATTGTTAGTTAATTTACCAAATGTTTGCTAAAGCATTTCTGTGTCAGACAGTTCTAAAAATAGATATTATAAACAAAACTCTGATTTTCATAATCAAAATATTAAATGAATTAATGAATTAGCAAAATGCAATAGGTACAAATGACTTGAGCAATTAAGTTGATGCAGCTTTCAATTGCCATAAAATGTACTTCCCTGAGGTTCTCCACCCATTGTTCAATGATATTCTTTGTTTCACAGAGATACAGTGACGCAGACTAAGAAGAGTAAGAAGATTTACCTCTGAGCTTCAAATTAGGAAAAAAATTTTTGAGAATGATCTGACAATGTTTGAAAGCCAGATTTTGTTGAGACAGAGAAGGGCTCCTCTCTAAAGTCCACAGGCACACACTTGAAAGCAGATATGCCAGCCTCTAACTGATTTGCCCCTGCTGGTGCCACGTGGGGTAGAGGCAAACTGTCCCCACTGAGCCTGCTCCAACTGTACACTCATGAGCACAATAAGCAGAGGATTGCCATGTAAGCCTGTAAATTTGGGAAGAGATAATTGAAGCACATCATTCACTCTGCTCTTGTTCATTTACTTTATACCTGAAGTTCTACTACATTTCGCTGGCAAAAAAACAAAACAAAAACAAAGCTCAGAGGTCGGTTTATAAAGTTCAAAACTAATCCCTAGTATGGAATGAGAACAGAATACGATCTAAAGGAACTTCCTGCTACCAGGAAGGAGAAAGTCTTTCCTGCCTGGAGAATTAACTTGCAAAGCTGTCTGATTGTCTTGGAGCTGAGTGGAGATGTTGCTTTCACCAGTAGGAAGGTGGAAAGTGTGAGGAGAGAAGACAAAGACCCACAGAGGAGACAGGGTGGGAGGGATGGGTCAGCTGAGAGAGAAAGATCTTGTAAGGGCCACTATACAACTGCAGGAGGACCATGATGGAGACCTCACTCTAGGCACAAAGGACTCAGCGGGGAATGACAGATAAGGATTACTGTCGCCATAGAATTCACCTTCGGGTGGGCTTGCTGTACAACAAACAGCCCAAGTGGTAAATCATGCAGTGTATCAGACAATGATGACTGCTCGGGTGAAAACTAGAGCAAAAAAGGGGGAAGCACAGGGGAGCTTGTGTGGTTTGCCAGTTTAGCAGGGAAGGTCTTACCAAAAAGATAACAAATGATTAACGACCGAGAGGGCGTGAGAGCCCTGTGTGTATATGGACCCTAGAAGGGAAGAGCAAGTGCAAAGACCAGAGATAAGAGCATTTGTGGGTGTTGGGGGAACAGCAAGGAGGGCAGAGTAGCACACAGAAAGTGAGTGTGGGCGCCGAATGGGGAGCTCTCTGCGGCTGTGTAACAAACACAGCAAAACTAATGGCTGAAGCAATGATCATGTTTTTGTTCATAAATCTTCAATTTGGGCAGGGTTTGGTGGGACAGCTCATCTTCATTCCATGTGGCATCAGCTGGAGTGACTGCTCTGGGCAGGGCTCACTGGGAGCTGAAAGCACAGTGGGGGCCGTCAGCTGGGGCCTCAGTTTCTCCCCACACAGATGCCTCTCAAGCTGGAAGCTTGCTTTGAACGTAGTGACTGCCTTCAAAGATCAAGTGTCCCACTGGTGGAAAGTAAAAGCTGCTTAGTGGTCATGAGGTCACAGCGGCCAGATCCTGAGGCTGGACACAGACCCCTGGACTCTCAATGGGAAGAGTTTGAAGGCCATGTTTTAAAATTGCCATGGAGGGGATAAAGAAAATAATGAGTTTAGAGAGGGCAGCCTGACTCTCCGGGACTCCACAGACTGATGTAATGAACTGGGCTTTCTCTCAGAGAGAGATGAGGAGCTCCTGGAGGAGTTTTACATGGATGTGGCCTGATTTGATTAATGTTTAGCAAATCATCCTGGCTGCTAATTTAAGAGTAGACTGTACACAGATGAGGTAAGCAAATTGGAAGTTTGCAAGCACACAGGCAAGTGATATAAGTGGCTTATTTCAGGGTACCAGCAATGCAGTGGATAAAAAGTTATCAGATCCTGACATATAAAGGCCTATTTGTATATAGGCATATATATATGTATATATATGCCTTTTTATATATGCCTCTCTCTATATGCCATATATATGCCTACACACACATATGTATGCCTTTATTAGCACATTGTAATTATACATGGTAGTGAGGTTCAAAGTTAAGCAAACATGCACATAGGTTTTTGCGTGTCCTGTGTCCTTCCCTGTATACAATAGTGAGATTGGTGGTGATGTCTTCATACACGGGCACAGCATAATTTGAACTGTTTCTTTCATCAGTTTGTCCTTTTCCCCTCCCCGGCTAGCCTTCCCCTTATCTTCTTCCACTATTCTACTGGTCACTCTCCTCAATTATCTAAAGTCCCTTTTTGTTTCTTATTTTCTCTCCAGCTTCCACATATGAGAAAAAAACACTTGACCCTTAACTTTCTGAGGCTGCTGATCTCAGCATAATATTCTCTAGTTCCATCCATTTTCCTGCAAATGACATAATCTTGGTCTTCTTTTTTTTTTTTGTGGGTCTGGGGATTGAACTCAGGGGCATTCTACCTCCGAGCTACACCCCCAGCCCTATTTTTATTCTTTATTTTGAAACCGAGTTTCACTAAGTTGCGGAGTGCCTCACTAGGTAGCTGAGGCTGGCCGTGAACCCGGATCCTCTGGTCTCAGCCTCCCGAATGCTGGGATTACAAGCGTGCGCCACCACGCCCGGCTCAGTCTTAGTTTTCTTTATGGCTGAGTAAAATTCCATTGTGTGTGTGCACTACTGTTTTCATTATCCATTCATCTGTTACCACTCTAACTAGAATTGGATAGGATGTCAGTGTAGTTTTGATTTGCATTTCCATGATTGTTAATGATACTGAAATCTTTTTTTATATATTTAGCTAACAGGATTTCTTGATGGATTGGGCATGTAGGGCAAGAGAAAAAGAAGACTTGAGAAAGCCACCAACTTTTTTTTTTTTTTTTTTACCTGAGCAATTAGAAGGCTAAGATGGCCATTATTTGATGTGGAGAAAGCTGAGGAGAAACAGATTTGGTGGTTAAGAGCAGGAACTTGTTTTCTGATGTGTTATGTTAGACATCCAAGTAAAGATATTGAGAAGATAGTTTGATCTATGAGCCCGAGCCTCTAGGGATGGAATGGAAGTATAAATCTGGGCAGCATAAATCTGGGTAGACATAGTATCTGAAACCATGGGACTTCATGGGACCACCAGGACCCATCAGGAAAGGGTATGTGGATAGAAAAGAGAAGCAGTCACAGGACTGAGCCATGGGATACTCCAGCATGGAGAGGTCTTGGTGAGGGCGATGAGGAGGAACCAGCAAAAGAGGCTGGGAAAGAGCAGCAGAAGACGTAAGAGGAAAACCAGGCTTGGCTTGGTGGTGCACACTTATATTCCTAGTATTTGGAAAGTTGAGATGGGAGGATTGCAGGTTTGAGGCCATCCTCAGCAACTTTGCAAGACCCTCAGCAACTTAGCAAGACTCTTTCAAAATAAAAGATAAAAAGGGCTGGGAATGTAACTCAGAGGCAGAATGCTCCTGGCTTCAATCTCCAGTACAAAGAATAAAATAAAAAAGGAAATGCAGGAGAATGAAGTAGCCTGTATTTCAAGAAGGAAGCAGTCAGATGCATTGGTGAGCAGCATTGCTGATGTTTCAACTACAATGAGGCCTAGGAGTAACAGCTGGATGTGACAAAGTCCACTGGGGACCTTAGCAGGAGAAGTTACACAGTAGCAAAAGCCCCATCATATGGGTTCAGGAGAATGTGTCTGTGGGAGTAGGGCGGACGTTAGGGCGGACAGTGAGGACTGACTTTTTCAAGGGGTTTCATGAAAGAGGGGAAACAAACTTGGGAAACTTGGAGTTATGGCTGGAGGGAGAAGCGAGACAACAGAAGTTTTAGGAGGGTTAAATGGCAATGCTTATACCCTGATTGATAAAGCCAGGAAAGAGAAAAAATGCTAGGACTGTAGTGCCTAACTGGAGGAGTTGGCTTTGGCTAGGAGCATGGCTTGTGCATTCATAGTGGTTGGAGGGTAGATGTCAGAGGCGGGCATGGATGTTCTATTCTGGTTGCTTCTATTTTCTCAGTGAATTAGGGTCATCATCAGTTGAGAATAAGGTAGAGAAAGAGGTCTAAGAATAGTATATAGTAAAAGAATGCATTCCATGTTAGGGGTCATGAACTTAAAATGATACAATTCAGCACCATTATGGTTTTTTTGTTTTTGTTTTTGCTTTTTCCAGCTGCATTCAGCTGCACAAGTGCAGGCAAAGAGTAGAACAGAGGGTTTAACCAGGGTTGCGTTTACCCAAGTTAATAAAATGAAATGAAAAGAGAGTCGAGGGATGGAGTGTCTATTCAAGGAAGCAGCTATAATCATTGGTCATGAAATTCAAGCTGGGTTGGGAGAAAAGTGAAGATACAGCAGGTGGAGGGCACTGTTGTGGGATCCACTCAAAGTACTTGAGCTCTCTGTGGGGTGAGTACTAGAAAGAATTTGAAAGAGAGGAGGGAATCATATGAAACTGGAAGAGCTGAGTTGAGAGGTTCAGAATCCCTCAGAGCACTACTGTTTCTGCGTTTTCCCAGCTAAGATCTAAGGCCTTCATGGATATTTTTGTTGGTAAAATGATACTCATAATAATAATTTTAAAAGACAGTTTAGATCTCAGCTTATTCTCCTCCAGATCCCTCACCTGCACTCCAATGAATAGGGCAATCAGTGGGATTTAAGTAAGCAGCAAACTTTTTAGAAATAGATGACTTTAAAAATACTCTTTTAAAATGAAAACAACAAATTATTTATTGCAGAAAACTTGAAACTTAAATGTAAAGAAGAAAATTGAAAGTATACATTATCCCTTCATAATAGTTAAAGATAACTATATTCAAGATGTAGGTATATACCCAATATTTAATGCATATATTTGTATGCATGCATTGTATAAAAATGGGATCATGCTATATAGCACAGGCAGTTTTCCCTGTTGATTAATATTCTTACACATCACTTTAATGGCAGCATAGAATTTCAGTTCACTTATGCACTAATTATTCATCCAACCTGCTATAGAAAATTCAAATTGTTTCAAATTTTCAGTACTAGAAATAACAGCAGGGTGAACACCATTTCAACTATATCTTTGTGCAAAACCACAGTTGCTTATTCCCTATTACTAAGATCCTAGATCCATTGGGTCATCTCTCCCCCAGATGGAGAAAAGGGTACACAAACTTTAAGGTCTTTGATACATTTTTCCAGGCTGTCCTTTGGAAATATTTCACTAGTTGATACTCTCCTCCATGGGATATGATAATGCTCATTTCCCCCATAATCTCTCTTCCTATAATTATTAAGAAGTCTTTGCCTTGGAAGATTTCTTAATATTTCTTCTGGCCCTTGACTGCCATTTGCACAGTGAGAATGTGACTGCTTTTATTTGCCTTCTTCTCTCACACCTGGACTGATCAACCTCCTGCAAGAAGGTTTGGGCTGCCATTTTTGAGCCACTAGAAGTCCTGGCCCTATTACACCATAGGGAGATGTATCAGTCAGCTTTTTGTCATGTTGACAAAATATCTGAGAAAATCAACTTAAAGAAGATTTATTTTGTCTTAGGGTTTCAGAGGTTTCAGTTTATTGTCACATGACCCCATTGCTTTAGGCCTTTGAGGAGGTAGAAAATCATGGCAGGGAGGATGTTGCAAGGCAAAGGTGCACCCCTCATGGCAGCCACCAAGAGGGTGGAGATGGAGACCGAAAATGAGAGAGACACAGGGAGGAAGGGAGACGGAGAGGGAGAGGGAGAGGGAGAGGAAGAGGAAGAGGAAGAGGAAGAGGGAGAGGGAGAGGGAGAGGGAGAGGGAGAGGGGTCAGGGACAAACTATACCTTAAAAGGTGTGCTACCAGTGATCCACCTCTTCCAAATATCTCTAACGTTTGCACCACCTCACCCTCCTAATGATGTGACCAGCTGGGGACCACACATTGAACATATGAGCCTTTGGGGACACACCAGATCCAAACCACCACAGGAGGCAGGATAGTTTCAAGTGAAAAAGTCCTGGACTGGAGACCATTTGTCCTATGCCTTTGGATTTGCTCCTGCCCTGGGGCTCAAGGTACCTCATCTATCTTCCTTCTAGCTCTGAGTTTCTGTGAACTTGTCTTCTCTTGTTTTGTAAAACATTCTTGCCAGAGCATCCTTAATACCTATGGACAGGAAGGTCAATCCAAAGTCAAATGCATTAGAATAGAATTCTTCTGCCACGTTGTCCTTTCCTTGCAAACGTATGCCCTTCATAGAAATTTAGTTCCGTCTGTGCCTTTGTTCAGGCTGATAGAGATCTTTCAATTCACCTTGGATAATATTTATTGAGCTGCTCCAGGGTTTGTGGTGTCTGCTCTGGGTATAATAGAAACCCATGTCCATTCTTCCTTTCTGGAAAGATCTTTTTCTTTTCTCTCTCTATGAGACTTTTGTCCATTCACCAACATTTCCTCCTTGGTCTCCTCTGTAGAGAATTATAAACATCGTAGCTGTCGTCATCTTCCTGCCACTGTGGACGCATGATTCACTGGTCTGTTCTAAGGCTATTTGACTGAGATCACAGTAAACAAAGATACTGATAACACGGGTGAGAGGTTCCTTCTTTGACAGTGCCAGTTATATAAAATGCATTGTTTTGACCATGAGCTCACCTTTAAAACAATGGCTATGCTTAAAAAAAAAAAAGATTAGGAAGAATAGAGTAACACCTGAATCAATGAGATGGTGTTTGGGAACTTTGTGAGTTTGCGTAGTATTTTCAGGGGCTCCAGAGGTTGAGTCATGTTTTCCTTTTTGCCAAGAGCTCATTTGAGACTCCTGTTAATGAAACTACAGTGACGTTAAACTGAGAGTGAAAATGCTTTGTCTTTCTAGTATATTTTTACCTCTTCAGATGGGAGAGGGGGACAAAAGTCTGGGACCTAATAGTGGAAAACTCAGTATGTTGCTTAATGCAACATTAGGATAAAGTTTGTGGGAAAATAACCTGTATTTTTATATACTGTTTATCCACATAGACATACATATGTGAACACACTGAGACATGCACAGATACATGCTCAAATAATGCCACATTATTTTCAACGGAAACATATGGAAGTATATATACATATATATATATATATATTAAATATGAATTGCATCTGCAAAAGTTGCATAATCTTGTCCCAGAGACAGGAGTTTGCATGGAGCGTGGAATCTGGAGTCCCTCTCTCCTTTCATTCAAAGCACAAGCTAGTGATTGTCATTAGCACTGAGCAGAGGAGGCTGTGCCAAAGGGTGACAGAATAAGAAGTAATCCCCCATGTCAGCTGCTGGGTGTGATGCCACAGAGATGCATGTCCTCTGTGTCTGCCAGGCTGTCTCTCTCTGCTCTGGAAAGTGGAAGCCAATGATAAATGTCAATACACTTGTGTTGCCACATGGAAGTGAGCTGTGGCTGCCTGGATCACACACAGAAGCAGCGGAGCTGAAGATGTGGGTGCCAGATGGCACTTAGGAGCCGAGCACGTGGGACGGCTGCTGGGGGAGGTTTTATTAGCTGAGACAAGTGTCCTGGCACCACTAGGTGCCACCTCACCCCCTCCAAGGGCTTCCTCTGGAGTGCATTATCCAATTTTGCTTTTAGACACCCATTAAGCACACAGCCTTCCTCCACCCCCCTTTAATGGACTTACTGGGATGTGTTTGGAGGGCCCTTGTCTAAGTGGTTCCACCAAAATCTGTAAACGAGGGTGGGGGTAGGGGTGGAGGGTGGGAGCTGAGCCTTACTGCTGAGAAGCCGACAAAGCAAAAGGGATACATTTTTTGTTGTTGTTGTTGTTGTTTAGTGAGTGATGACATTTTTTTCAAAGCATAGTCAGGCTTGAGTGGAAAGTGAGATGCTACCTGCATGACTTCCCACTTTACGGAACGAGTGCCTGCAAGGACGGGCGTGGCAGTCACAAAGCACGACTCAGTCTCACTTTTTCTCATGGGGGAGGGGGAATAGAAATACCTTCATGATCTTAAAACATATATTTGCTTTTTCAGCTCTTAACAGTTTACAAAACTACTTTTCTAGCTACTCATTTCTCCTCCCAACAATGCCGCCATTGTCTCTATTTTTTCTGATGCAGAAATAAACTCAGAGAGGTAGTGACCCTGCCTCTACTCACACAGTTAGTGAGCAGCTGTGTCTCCTGCCCATGAAGTCCTGTCTGGACCTGATCCTTCATCAGCAACTACTGTGTGTTGAATGCCCACCAAGCTTTGTGCTTGTCATTTGACCTTTTCAATTAGTTTGTAGAGTAGTTCTTACTGTTGCCTCACGCAGATGACAACACTGAGGCTTAGAGGGGCCAGATTCCTTGCACAGTGTCAAACAGCTGTGTTTGGCAAAGCTAAGATTTGAACGCATGTGTGTCTCGACTCTAAACCCTACCTCTTTCCACTCTAATAACTATAATATCCAACACTGAATGGGCACTTACTATTTTCTAGGCACTATTCTAGGTACTTTCTCTGCATCAAATCATATAATTTTCATAACAAGACTACAAGGTAGGTACCATTAACATCGCCATTTCACAGGTGGAGAAATTGAGGCATGAAGATATTATGTGACTTGCCAAAGACAATGCAGCTGGTGGTGAGTGAACCAGGGTTTGAGCTCCTGCATTTGACTCCAAGACTTACATGTTTCAATCACTACCAGGTACTGCTGCAGTTATGTCTACTTCATACTTCAGGCAATAGTTGTAGCATAAGAAGGCATTTAGGTAAACTCACTTCTTTCTGATTTTTAGAGCCATCCCACACTCTTTTTAGAGGCAATACAAAGTTCTGTAATAGTTCTAAAATGTCCCAAACTCTGCAGGTTCTATTTTGGACCAGAAATGACCAGTCTTGCCAGTGAACGTGTAACTGCTGACCAGCAGCCTCAGCGTCTACTTGGGAGCTCCTTAGAGATGCAAGATCTCACCTGCAGAGCTGCCAAATCAGAGGCTGCACCATCAGCGAGAGCCCCAGGTAATGTGTAGGCACATTCAAGTTTAGGAAGCACTAGTCTAAGCAGGACCTGGAGCTCTCAAGATCATAGTTCTGAATCCCAACCACATAACTCCCATGGGAATTCCACCTATTGGAATCCCTGGGAAGTCTTAAAAACTACTGATGCCTGGACCTCACTCCCAGAGATTCTGATTTACCTACAGCCTGGACATCAGGAATTTCCAGAGCTCCCAGATGATTCCAGATTGCAGCCAAGACTGAGAACTGCTACTCTGGGAAGACCTTCTCATCCTCAGCAAATTATCAGGGTTCACCTTACACCCAGACATTGAATCTGCCTCTGGGGATTACAGAAATCCTTAAAATGCTGTTTGCTCCACAGTTAATAGTAGTTACCATCAGTGGAGCAGTAATTGTAATAGCTTTGTTGAGACTGGTCTGGACTGGACAGGTCTCCCTGATCCCTCCCTTATTATTTCTCTTCCCTTCTAATTTTAATTTAATTTTATTTTTGTGGTACTGGAGATGGAACCCGGGGCCATTCTACATCTGAGATATACCACCAGCCCTATTTTTTTATTCTTTATTTTGAAACAGGGCCTCACATGTTGCTGAGGCTATCTGCGAACTTGCAATCCTCCTGTCTCAGACTTCCAAGTACTAGGATTACAAGTGTGCGCCACCATACCCAACCTCTATTCTCTTTTTAAAGTCACATGTGAAATAAATCCTTGCTTACTCTGAATGAAGGATAAGAAGTTTCAGATGGGATGATAATTTTCCTGATCCTCTATGTTTAAAAGCTCTGTCTTCTCACTGCAAGGCCCAAGTATGCTACCTAATTGCACCAAGAGGCCAGGACTGTGTAGCAAAGGATTTGATAGTGAAGAAGAACTGGATCCACACCATCGACTGAGTGCTTTCTATGTGCCAGGCCCTTCATAGACCTTAGCTCACGTAATCCTCATGACAACCTTAAAGGGCAAATTATTGTTTGCTTGTCGGCTTTGATTGTTCAGTGAAGCTAATTATTTAGTCCACTACTGGTAATTTTCTAATAAGTGGAAGACTGATTTCACTCATTAAACATATTTATTAGCTGGGCATGGTGCTGCACACCTGTAATCCCAGTACTTGGGAGGCTGAGGCAGAAGAATTGAAAGTTCGAGGCCAGCCTTGGCAACTTAAAGACAAACTCAGTAACTTAGCAATACCTTGCTTAAAAAAATAAAATTAAATAGGGCTGGGGGTGTAACTCAGAGACAGAATGCCCCTGGATTCAATCCTCAGTACCACAAAACAAAACAAAACAAGCAAACGAAAAAAAAATCCACATACTTATTGAGTCCTAGATAGTATTCTAGGTATTTGAGATATACCGGTGAATAAAACATAAAATATTCCTATCTTTATGAATTCAAGGAGAGGAACATATAATAACCAACATGATAAATGAGTAAATTACATAACACAGTAGAAGATATTATGTTCTATGGTCCCAAACAAGCAAACACAAAGATTAAGGCAGGTAAAGAGGGTAAAAGTTCCAGGGAGGGTTGGAGGGGAGCAATTGTGATAGTTTTGTGTCTGGCCTAGCTATCCAGGTATTTAATCAAACAGTAACCTGAGTATTGCTATGCAGCTGTTTTGTAGATGTGGTTCACATTTTATAATCCACTGACGTAATGTAGAGGAGATCACCCTTGACAATGCAGGTGAATCTTGCCCAAGTTGAAGGCCTTTGAGCAAAACTGAGGTTTCCGGAGAATAAGTTGTGCCTCAGGACTACAGATCTAACTTCTACTTGAATTTATAGCCTATTGGGATGTCTTATAGATAGTGGATATGCAAGCTTCAATTAAATCTCTTGAGAACCCTGATTGATATCGACTTTGGTACTAGTATGGTTTGGATTTACAATGTCCCCTTAGACCTCAAGCAGATAAGGCAACCATGCTAGAGGTGGGGCTTGGTTGCTAAGAAGGAGTCCCTGGGGGTATGGCCTTGGAGATTGTCCATGGCTGGTCCTCTCCTTGCTCTCTCTGTCCACTTCTAGCCTCAATGATGTGAAAGCAGGGCCCTTGCACTCTTCTTCCTCTGCTTCTTGTGCCATGCCCTAAGCTCTGCAGACTTCACTGGGCCTAACATGGACTGAACCCCTGAAATCTCCAGAACTGTTAGCAAATAAATCTTCCTTCCTCTAAGCTGTTGTCTTGAGTCACAGCAGAGAGAATGCTGAGTGAAACCAGTACCAAGAGTGGGATACTACTGTAATAAATGCCTAGAAATGTGTCTGTGACTTTGGAATTGAACAATGATAAAGGCTAGGAGGATTCTGAAGCATATGACAGAAAAAAGCTAGATTGCTTGCCTTGAAGAGATTATTGACAAAAATATGGATGTTGAAGGCAATTCTGGTGAAGGTTCAGAAAGAATTGAGGAAAACTATAGAGAAAGCTTCTGTGGTCTGAGGAAGAAAAAAAAAAAAAAAAAATATATATATATATATATATATATATATATAGAGAGAGAGAGAGAGAGAGAGAGAGAGAGAGAGAGAGAGAGAGAAAGAGAAAGAGATTGTCCTTAACAGGTTATTACTACAGATATGAAATCGCTGGGGAGATCTCTGAAGGGAATGAGGAACATGTTCCTAGACACTGGAGGAAAGGTGTTCCTTGATATAAAGTGGCAGAATACTTGGCTCAATTAGCAGTGTTTGTAAGTGACTTAAATATTTAACTGAGGAAATTACCAGGCAAAGTGTGGCAGGTACAGCCCAGCCTAACTTTGTTACTTATAGTAAATTGTGAACAGAAAGGAATAAATTAAAGAATGAACAGTTAGTGGAAAAGGAACCAATAGCCGTGATGTGTAATATTCTCAGTCTATCTGAAATCAAGATAAGGGTTTGGCTGAACAACTGTTTGCTAAGGAGATTAAGTATATGATTTGTGGAGCCAATCGATCATCTCATCAGAAACCAGGAACAGAGATGGAGTCGTCTAGAAAGGACCCGTGGAAAGTGCTCATGTCTAATCACATAGATCCACTCAATATCCATGGAGGGCTGGCACGGTTTTGAGGATTTTGTACCAGTAGAAACACTGCCACTTAGACTAAAAGGGACAGAGATGGGATGAAATGAAGAATGACTCTGAGGGCAGAATCAGGGTCCAAAGGGCAGGAACTGCAGCAAGAGACCAAAAGGTGAGGCTGCCCCAGAGGCACGGAGTGGTGAACCACAGAGCGTTGTTCTCAGGCTCGGCAACCAAGTGAGATTTGTCCCAAGGGTTGTAAACATGTCTTAGACTAGTATGTTTTCTCCCTTTCAGAAGTGGGGATATCTTTCCTATTACTGAACTGCTATTTTGTTTGGGAAGCAAATAACTTGTTTCCTAGGTTCACAGATGGAGAGTGAATTTGCCCCAGGATGGATCATACCTAGAGTCTCCCATATCTGATTTAGATGAAATGTGGGACTTTGTGAGTTGATTATTTTTGGAGGAGATTTTAGATTTAGAATTAACCCTGGATCTGGGTCAAGACTTTTGGATGCTGGATGGGGTGAATGAACTTTTCACAATGAGGTGGACATGAATTTTTTCAGAGCGCAGATATCACATTGCTTTCCAAGTTCATGTTGACCCATAAGGTTAAAACATGACTTATTTGGAAATAGAGACTTTGCAGATGTAATCTATTCTGGAATATGATACACTCAAAACCAGTGACTGGTATTCTATTAAGAAAACAGAGGAGAGAAGGCCACTTAACATAATGTTTTCCAGTTGTATCCATTTCCCTGCAAATAACATGATTTTGTTCTTTATGGCTGAGTAAAATTCCATCTACGAGACAGGGAAGGCTGAGAATTGCCTGTAGCCTCAATATCTAGGAGGAGACAAGGCAGGATCCTGTCCCGGGTCCTTCAGAGAAGAGCAGGGCCCTCTTCCACCTACCTTGGCATTGGACTCCAGACTCTAGAATGGTTAAGAGAGAGGATTTCCATTGTTTTATTTATTTATTTATTTATTTATTTATTTTACTTATTAACTGGTGCATTGTAATCATATATCTTTTTTAGGTACAAGCTGATAAAGACATATATGCACACATTTCTCATTTAACCCCTTCCCCAATTCCCTCCACACTCCCTCTCCCTCCCTCCTTCTCAAGTTCAGTTTAGTGATTTGACTTTGATATATTTGTGAAAGTATATCATGTGCATTAGGGTGTCCCCCGCCCCCATCCATCACCTTCAGTTAAGTCAATTTCTTTGCTTATCTAGGGTTTCTCCTTTTTCATCTGGAGTCCTTCTTGTGCCCCATCTTCTCCCTAGCATCCGCATATTAGGGAGAACATATGATTTTTTACATTTTGTGACTGACTAATCTCACGTAACATAATGTTTTCCAGTTGCATCCATTTCCCTGAAAATGACATGATTTTGTTCTTCTTTATGGCTGAGTAAAATTCCATTGTGTATATATCTCATAGTTTTGGAATCCATTCATCTGTTGATGGACATCTTGGCTGTTTCCATAGTTTGGCTATTGTGAATTTTGCAGCTATAAACATAGATACACATGCATTGGTCTGATAGTTTAGTTTCCATTCTTTTGGGTAGATACCCAGAAATAGTATTGCTGGATCATATGGTAGGTTCATTCCCATTCGTCTGAGGACATCCATATTGTTTTCCAAAGTGGTTGCACTAATTTGCAATCCCACCAACAATGTATTAGAGTTCCCATTTCTCCACACCCTCGCCAGCATTTGTTGTTGTTCATGTTTTTTATGATTGCCACTCTGATTGGAGTTAGGTGAAATCTCAAGGTACTTTTGATTTGCATCTCTCTCATTGCTAATGATGTAGAACATTTCCTCATACATTTATTGGCCATTTGTATTTCTTCTTTTGTGAAGTGTCTATTTAGATCCTTTGCCCATTTTTTGATTGGGTTATTTGCTTTCTTAGTTGTGAGTTTCATGAGTTCTCTGTATATCCTAGATATTAGTCCTCTATCAGAAGAGTAGCTGGCAAAAATTTTCTCCCACTCTTTGGGCTCTCTGTTGAGATTCTTGATAGTTTCCTTTGTTGCACAGAAGCTCTTCAGTTTAATGCAATCCTATGTATTGATCTTCCATTGAGTTGCTTGTGCTTTTGGGGTCTTGTTGAGAAAGTTTTTACCTGTGCCTATGTGTTGAAGTGTTGGGACTATGCCTCTTCAGGTAGCTGCAAGGTCTCTGGCCTAACTTCCAGGTCCTTGATCCACCTTGAGTTGACTCTTGTGCAGGGTGAGAAAGTGGGGTTTATTTCCATTTTCTTGCATATGGTTAACCAGTTTTGCCAACACCATTTGTTAAAGAGGCTATCTTTCTTCCAGTGTATGTTTTTGCCTCCTTTGTAAAAAATCAGTTGACTGTAAGCACGTGGGTCTGTTTCTGAATCTTATATTCTACTCCATTGGTCTATGTATCAGTTTTTGTGCCAATACCATGTTGTTTGTATTACTGTGGCTTTGTAGTAGAGTTTGAAGTCAGGTATTGTGATACCTCCTGCATGGTTCTTGTTGCTAAGAACTACTTTGGCTATCCTGGGCTTTTTGTTTTTCCAGATGAATTTAAGGACTGATTTTTCTATGTCTGTGAGGAGTGACCTTGGTAATTTAATGGGTATTGCATTGAATTTGTAGATCACTTTTGGGAGGATGGCCATTTTGATGATATTTATTCTGCCTATCCAAGAGCATGGAAGATCTTTCCATCTTCTAAGGTCTTCATCAATTTCTTTTTTCAACTTTTTATAGTTTTTTGGTTGACTTTGTTGGGTCTTCTAAGTATAGTATCATGTCATCTGCAAAAAGGGATAGTTTTAGTTCATCTTTCCCTATTTTTACCCTTTTGATTTCCTTCCCTTGCATTATTGCTCTGGCTAGAGTCTCAAGTACCATATTGAACAGAAGAGGTGATAATGGACATCCTTGTCTTGTTCCTGTTTTTAGTGGGAACTCTTGCAGTTTTTTTCCATTTAATATGATGTTGGCTGTGGGCCTATTGTATATTGCCTCTGTGATGTTGAGGTATGCTCCTTCTATTCTGATTCTCTGCAGTGCTTTTAGCATGAATGGGTGTTGGATTTTGTCAAATGCTTTTTCAGCATCAATTGAGATGATCATGTGATTTTTGTCTTTGAGTCCGTTTATGTGATGAATTACATGGATTGTTTTTCGTATGTTGATCCAGCCCTGCATCCCTAGGATGAACCCAACTTGGTCGATGTCGGGGGCCTAGTTCCGCGGGCTAGACCTCGCCTCTAGATGGCGCCTGGCAGAGTGCCAGAAGCAGCTGCAGGTGAATAACATCCTAGGGCTGTGCCACGCCAGAGCGCATGCACCAGCACGCCCGACTCGTGGCCGGGCCAGGTGAGAGCTGTATGAGACACCTCGTGGCTTAGACCCGGTGCAGCTATAAAAG
>PVLC010001185.1:122053-153418 GCA_004027655.1 Graphiurus murinus | reverse complement strand
GGTATATACCCAACAGAATGGAAACCAAATTATCAGAGCGATGCATGTGTATCTATGTTTATAGCAGCTCAATTCACAATAGCCAAACTATGGAAGCAGCCAAGATGTCCAACTACAGATGAATGGATTACAAAACTATGGGATATGTACACAATGGAATTTTACTCAGCCATAAAGAAGAATAAAATCATGTTCTTTGAAGGGAAATGGATGCAACTGGAAAACATTATGTTAAGTGAGATTAGTCAGTCACAAAGAATCAAGAAGCATATGTTCTCCCTAATATGTGGATGCTAGGGAGGGGATGTGGCATAAGAGGGTCTCCAGATGAAAAGGAGAGATCCTCGATAAGCATTGAAGTTGATTTAATTGTAGTGGACTAGGGGGCAGAGGGACGCCCTCAAGCAAGTGATGTAATTACACAATCATATCAAGGTCACTCACCGAAGTGAACCTGAGGGGGAGGGAAGGGGAGGAGATTGGGGTGGGAATCGGGGAAAGGGTCAAATGAGAACTATGTGCAAATATGTTGTTAACAACCCGTACTTAACAAGGATGTATGTTATATTGCACGAATTACTACAATAAAAAAAAAAAAAAAATTGGTAGTAGTTAAGCAAATGCTTACACAAATGCAACATTGAGTGATTTATTTAAGTTGGTCACCTATAACGTTGTAATGCTTTAATATTTGAAAGCTATACAAAAGTACATATTTGAAAACTTTATAAAAACACATTTTCACCCCAAATTTAGATTTCATAAAACTTTGCTCAGATATTCATATAACTTATAATATACAATTATTTTGTAATTCTGATTACAAGACAAGCTAAAATATTAATTCCTTGAAGAGAACATCATTTCTTAATCATCTTTGTATCATCGTTGTGCCTATCACAATGTCTGGAATATTGTAGGCTATTGAAAGCCACAGGATAAATGTGATTAAATGTAACTGTGAAGAGATGTGTATGAAAACTGCTTTTCATTTCTCTCTGACCTGGTGAGGGTGTTTTATTTGTTTTTCATACAAATATACACACATGATGTATGCATCTGAACAAAATTAAGTCCATGTTATTCTCAAAATTACTGCTACTGAATTCATATCACTTTTAATTGTAAATCAATATAAATTATTCAAGCACACAATTTATTGAGGCTAAAGTTTTCTTATATTTTATTGGGAAATTTAAATTGATGCAGCTAGTCATTAAGAATTTGAAAACCAAGTAAGCCAGACTCTTGGAACTAGTGGATACAAACTAAAGATTGTTCAGTAAATCAATCTGTTTGATAAAAATTTGCCAACATAATAATTTGTTGTACTAGGGGGCAAATAGATAAAACACAAGAAAATAAAGCAACTATAAAGGGTAAAAGAATGTTTAGGGATAGTAAAAGAGACTACATTGCTACTGGGATATGTCTATGAAAACAAACATTATTTTACCTGGCATCATCTTGTGAGAATCTCCTTTGCAAGTCCTCTTTACTCCACTGTTCTTTTTCTTTCCCTTGCTCAGGTATATCTTGTATTTTTTCCTCGTCTCCTGATTCTTTGCTTTTCTCCTTAATACAGGTTTTTGTAATCTTGTTCCCTTCCCCATTCTCATTAATTCTTTCTTCCTTTACCTCTTCCTCCACATGAACTAGCTCTTCATGCTTATCCCCTTCTTTCCCTCCCTCTTCTATTCCCTTTGGTCTTTTGAAAGCAACACAAATGGAAGGCATGCAAATAAACACAAGAAAAAAAGAAAACAAAGTCAAGAAAAAAAGTCACACAAAATTAAACTGAAAAGCAATGAAAATGATCAAAACGTAAACATATAGAAATTACATATCTTAAATGTTGAAAATCTTTTTTTGTATGCTGGAGAAGCATTGGGTGAGCAATATATTTAATCAAGATAGATTTTAAGTTACATTTTCTTTTTATGAAATTACATGAGAACCGGCAAAAGCTGTGATCTTTCCATTACAATAACTTAGCTCAATTATCCATAAAATCTATAGGACAAGTAAGAAATGCAAATTAACTAACGTATGTACTCTATAAATTTTCTTGAGGAGATAAAGAATTTTCCATTTATAAAAATTTCAGAAAGATAGAAATACATCCTACTAAAATGTCAATATTCTTGTTTTCAGAATCCCTAAAATATATTCAGCTAGGAAAAAGCCCTCCAAAATATTTTTCATATTCCTTGGGACATTAAAATAATCACACCTACATTTAACTATCATTTTAGTTTTAGTAAAAATATAATAACAGTTTTGTTTTTAAATTGTAAACAAAATAATTAAAATATTTCATAAAAATGAAATAACATCTAGCACACAAAATTGTTAGCAGTTCCATTTTTTTTTTCTGTGCAAGAAGCCTGAAATGTGGACCAAATAAAATAAAAAGTAATATATATGACTTTATGTTATCCAGAGAAAAATAAAGACCTTATAAAATACATTTAGAAGAGTTTACTGCTGAAGTCCCCTTACTCACCTGATTTTCTTGTTTCCTCTTGGCCGTTCTGATTGGACAGACATGTAGCTTGTGCTGCTGAAACGAGAAGCACTACTAGTCCTTGAAACCGCAGATATATCACTTACATCACTGTCCGAAGATTTAGTGGAAATATTATCTGCCCCTTTATGAGGATCCCATCCTGATCGATACTGTTAACACAGATTGACAAATACGCAGAAGTTGTCAGTATTACCGCACAAAGCAATTATTAGCTTTCTCCTATTTCAGCACTTTAACTGTCCACAGAGGATACAGCCATACCCCCACTCAGTTGCATAAAAAAAAAAAAGGGAATTGTAATTATCCTAAAAGAAAATTTCACTTTATATGAAACCCTTGTTTTTAGCAAAGTAATCAGACCATTTTCACCACACCCAAGGAAGGCCATTAAAATAGCTTCCAAACAGCCATGGCCTCAGGGAAGAACACTTAGGTAAAATCTGGGAAATAAACATTTGGCTTAATGTTAGGAGATACAAAATTTCAATTTCTGACTAAAATTTTAAAAAGAAAATGAAAAGTTGCCATTGTAACATCTAAACACCAATTCTAATATCCATAACTTTCTCTTTAATCCACTGAAAACCTAGAGATAATATAAAATCTAATTATTAAACACTAAGCATTTTTAGAAAAGTCAAGAGAAAAGAGAAGGTTTAATTTCTGAACAGTTGCTGGAATTTTGATGAATCCTAGGAATACTAAAAAAAAAAAAAAAATCATTATTATTTACAATAGTTGAAACTTCCTGGAACTGAAATACTCAGGTAGTTAACTGGCACAGTCAGGGTACAGGGTATTCTTGGGTGTTCATATATTCTAGTAAATTAAAAACCAACATAAATGTTTTATGTTAGTGACCTGTTCTCATAAAATACAATAAACATAAAAACTAATGGACAAAACTTAATTTTATTACTAACAACCAAAGATCATTTGCCAGGAGTCCTCAAGCTAGGATACAAAAAAAAAAAAAAAAAAAATAGACTTTGGAGCCTGGAAAACCTGGAGTAAGGAAAACTTTTACTAGCTGAGTAAATTTGAGCAAATTAACTTTTAAAAGTCTTATAATTACAAAATAATAAGGATAATAACTTTCTTGCATGGTTGCTTTGAAAATTAGAATTACTACATGCATTATGTCTGGAATAATGTAAATGAATGAAAGAAGTATTATTAATGTATCATTATTACCTGGTGGTATGACTGAATTCTTAATCTGAACAAACATCAAATATGGCCATTACTGGGCAAGAGTATCTGCTATTATACTTCTCTTTAGCTGCATTTCAAACATAATGCTGAAAAACCCTTATCTAGTCAATTTAGAGAATTTTATAATCAAAGATACTGTCAAATTTCACAAAGCCTTAGAAAGATAAGTATATAAGTCACTTGCTATGATTTGAAGAATTGTTATCTAATAAACAATCCCCCAGGAAGAAAAGGATTCACTACAAATGTTACTAGATATAAATATTTTGTCTAAGACAAATTGAATGGTAATAATGATTATAACCCATAGTTTAAACTTTAGATCAGGTTCACATGACTTATTTTCTTCCCTTAGGACCTCACTCCCAGTATCTAGCTCTCCAGATATATATCATTGATCTGTTTCTTCAAATGTAAAATGAAGGGGTTATTTCTAAAGCTCCATTAAAATTTTAATAATCAAATCCATGAATCTAGAAATATGTGTATATTTAAATTGGATGATAACTTGCCTTTTAAAATCCACTTTATCTTTCCACCTTGTTGAACTCTTCATTACCAATAAGCAAACAATTAAATTCTTTAAAACCTTTTTCCAGGAAACAAGTATATAAATAGAATGATACTTCTTTGCTTTTAAAACAAACATTATTTACTTACAGTAACCTTATTTGGATAAAATTTAGCTCATGATTTTTTTTTCAAATGAAGTCATTTAAAAATATCTGAAAATTTAATTTTTTGTCTAGTATAGTATTTAAATGGGTGAAGCTAATATTATTTATTGAAATATTTCCATTTAATATATATACACATATAAACGTGTAATATATTGTATATTTCTATGTTTTTTCACTAAGTTTATTAAAAGTAAATTTGATTTCAAGTTGTGACATATGTGGAAGTCTCATTTTACTTATAATTTTTTGGATATTTCATTTATATGAAAAAGCAAAGATTCAAGAAAAATTTCAAAGCTATAAAATTGTTCAGTAGATACTGTGCTGAATTTGGTAGATTTTATCTTTTTCCTTCTTATAATTTATAATAAATAGAAGAAGCCACCTGATACAATTTCCTTTAAAATACTTTATAACTGGAAAGAAAAGCAGTTTGGATATTATATTTCTTATTTACTTTTATGCATAGGATTATTATATCATCTAAATTCAAAAGAAAAACTGAAAGCTTTAACTCTAGAAGGTAGTAAGGATAATAATGTAGTAATTAGGAGCCAATGCTCTTAAGTGAGACTGAGTGATTGGCCTGAATCCTAACTACATAAATTATTATGCTTGTTTACTTGGGCAGATTGCTTCTATGATTCTCTCAGTTTTATATCCATTAAGCTATGGACAACAGCAGTACCCTCTCTTAGGCTTGCTGCAAGGATTAAGCGTGATAACATAAGCACTGAGCACAATATCTAACATAGAACAAGAGTTTTAATAAATGACAGTGATGACGGTGATGGCGGTGATGATTAGATAGTAGGTGAATATTGGCTTGTATCAATGCCAGGGATTACTTTAGCTAAAGAAATATTAGGTAGAATCACCCAAGAATTAAATATAATTTTAAGGTTGTCTTAAGCTACAATGAAAATATAACTATTTTCACATATACCCTAGAGATTTGTTTTAGAAAATATGCTTATAAAGCAAAATTAAAATATTAAACCTAATGTTGCCACTAAATCCTAGTATATCTTCCAGCATTACCTTCTACATTTGACCAGATTAATCCCTTTCCCAATACTTTACAGGAAAACACCGATCCCTTATTGCAGGAATAAGAATAGATTTTCACAGCAGGAAATATATAACACTTCTTGGATGCCACAGAACAGCCTCTTTTTAAATATTTGTTTCAATTCCTTATCCAGATATCCAAAGCCATCTGGTACTTGTGGACACAATGCTTCTCTAATTGGCCTAATTGGCTCTTGTCTAGTTTGCTTTGCCTTAACTTCTGAATCCTAATTGCTAGCTTGTCCTTCAAGTTTAGTGGTTAGGATTCTCACTTTGCCTGTATTTTTTAGTGATCCTGTTGATTATTCATTGGTGGAAACAGGCTAGCTTAAGGCTCAAAAACTCATTTAGTTTTAAAAACATATGAACATTGTGTGTATTGCAAATATCTTTGGCTGATAACTATCAAATAATTTTGCTTGCTGAGCTAAAATTTTATATGTGCAAAATTTAAGGAAGAATAAGATTCCTCATAGTAGAGTTTTATGTCTTTTATATAATTAATCATATGCTACCTCTTGTTATAGATTGTGTGTGTGTGTGTGTGTGTGTGTGTGTGTGTGTGTGTGTGTGTGTGTCTGTGTGCCTATGTAAGTAAATGTATCATGTTTAACGTTTCCAAACATTCTATTAGAATACATACTTATAAAGGCCAGGACAATATAGCTTCCTCATCTTTGTATCTCTCCAAACACTTAAGAGTCATTCAACTTACTCTGATCTCTCTGGCTTGAACTTCTTAGTAGGTAGATAAGGATAAACGCCATCTTAAGGATTCTTTAAATATATATATAATATAAGCATGCTCAATATATACTCAATAGTATGCTTATATCAGTATGCTTATACTATATTTTAATAGTATGCTTAGCTAATAGCTGCTTCTTATTTCCAGTGCCTAAAGTATAAGCTTATTGAATTAAAAGGCACTGAATGAAATCATTTATATAAATAAAGAATAGAAACTAGCTAGAAGCTCTAGTTTGATGATATTCTGCTATATACTCAAGCCTTGCACCAAATGCACTCATCTATAGACTTCTAAGCAACAGAACATGCTCATCATTGGAATATAGCTCAGGTTTCCACTACAAATAGCATGTGCTAAACAGAATGAAAAATTTGGAAAGTGAGAAGGAATATTATCTTCACACATATAACTCAAACCTACCCCAGAAATCTAAGTAATAAAATGACCTAACGCTAGCATTTGCATTTGAGATGGCTTAATGTATTTTTGCATTAGTGAGGTCTGACAAACAAAAGTTATACACTTTCACAGTGAGCTAGAAGCAGCTAAATCATTATTCTATCAAGGTACTGAGCTCTGCATGTTAATAACAAAACTCATTTATTTAGGAATTGGTTAGCGATGTCTTGGCACTACACAATAAATGTTTTAAATAATTAGCATGTACTAAAATACAGCTGACAGATGAATACTGCTCATTATTCTCTTTAGTGGAATAAAAACAAAGGATTCATGACCTAGCTAAAAACCATGCTCTTAGTGGAAGTCATTAAAATCTGTACAAGAGTGAAGAAGCCTTTCCCAACATCGTTTTGATGTTTTATACATTATTATAAAGGAGATCACAAACTAGAAAAATTTACAGGAAATGAGTATTTTTCAGGATGTTCTAGACTCTGAGACATTCCTAAGTGGCCTGGAAAAGTTAATATTCTTCCTATGTATATAAAATTAATGGAAAGTAACTGCATCTGCAAAGCTCAAATGAAAAGAAGGCTATTATTAAAAATTTAGGGTGATATACTTTTGCAAAAAATTGTATTTCCAAAATTAAAGTTTCATTGTCTCTACTATCCTCATTTGAAGTTTGTAGGTTAGGTAATTTCCCAGTTTGACTGCTCTGCAGCATTTCATCAATTCTGTTGTTTAATCTTTGTAGATGAATATCGCAGACAAAAGATTGGGTGGGATTACGAGTTTCCTTGTTTGTTTGAATGTTGTCTTCAACTTAAATCTCACCAGAAAACTGTAATTGTTTAAAATGTCAATCTAAAAAACTAATTATTGCACAGCTGGCAATAAAAAGCTCAATTCTGAAAGAACATGTTTTATATTATCAAGAAGTACTTGGAGGAATCTTCAAATCATATTCAGGGAGGGAAAACAATAAAAATCAAAAGATGTTAATCAAAAGGTAGAAAACCCAGAGCAAACAATCTTTGGAAGAGTATAGGGAGGCTGAAGTTCTGAGCAGGGGTTTGGATGTTAGTTGCGGGGTGCAGAGGCAGAGGGTCAGAACAGAGGCAGGGGAAGTACCACATTGCAGTCAATTAAACGCCAATGTGAGCAAGAAGAACCTCTGATTTTAACCATTCCATTTTATATCATATCATAATTCAAAGACAGTATTTGTGCCCTTTTCATTGGACTCCAATTGCAAGTATTCTCTCTTTGATGAACTATGTCTAGATGATTTTTCCCTCTATCCTACCCAAGGCTCTTACAGTACCCAATCTGAATACTATACTACACAACAATTGTATTTGTCAGAGATGATTATGCTTAGCTATGACTCTTAAAGAGGGCATTGTGTGACCATGGTCCCTAGTTGGGAGGGAGACGGCACAGAAAAAAGGCACAAGATGCTTGAGGACTTATTTAAGATTTAGCTTTGTCAACAAAATTCTGAAAATGCAATTCCAGCTTGAAAGATTCCTGGTAGCTGAAGAGCTCCAGGGAAGGATTCTGGAGTAGAGCACAGCCTCGTGAACATCATGGCTCAATCGCATAGTATCATGTGAATCTTTTTTCTATTACTTCTCTAACAACTCAACCAGGTAGATTATAAGCTTCCTGAGGATGAAAATGTTTATTCATTTTTTATTCCTGTTAGTGTCTGTATTCCTATTTTTGTATCCCTATTAGTTATTATATTTTTAGTTATTATGTTTTTGTATTCCTTTTAGTTATTATATTTTTGTATTCCTAGTAGTGCCTAACACACCACAGGAACTCAGAATGGTTAATAAATCAAGACAAATGGAATGGTTGACCTTTACCTTGGCTATATACTGGAGCCTTATGTCCATTATGAAGTACCAAGTCATAGAACAAGACACCTTCATGACAGCTGTATGGAGTTCAGCCACTTTAATAATTCCATTCTCTGTGGTGAGTGTAGGCAGTGGTGTTCTGACATATGTTTTATGATCAGCTCTGGGGTGAAAAGTTCTAATTTATAGTCTTGCTGATTTCTGTGATATAAAAACTCCCATCATCACAGATTTTAAGTCACCAAGTGGTTACTGTGTGCAGAGTTGGGCACATCACTGGGTATGAGGTTTGGAATAGAGGTACTGTTTGTAAGACTCTTTAGGAAACACTGAGTAGAGGATAGTAAATATCATATCTGTGATTATCTATGCAGGGACATCTTTGAAACATGGAACAAATTAAAGTAAAAAGCCATAAAAAATCAATTCACTTGTAGGTCACATAGGTCAAAACTTTAACTAACGAGTCAATTCTATCTTGGTCTTAAGAAAATTAATGAGGCAAATAATTTTTCCTGTAGAATGTAGAGGAAGAATTATTACCAGTAATAATGATTTTCCCAGGGACTTGGCTTGGTGGGAACTCTATGCCTATAAGGAATCAATTCTTCCTTGAGGAACATCAACCTTTTTCTCATTTCCATTGATTTGCACAATTTTCAGAGATAAGAATGCCAGTTCTGCAATGAAATTCCAGGTTTAGGGATCTCAGGTAGTTGGGAAGCTTATGTTTTCCCTTTAACAAATGAAATTACCATTTTATTCTTCAGAATCAATTAATACAACTTGTTCTAAACTATCATTTATAGAAACTGTTCTAAAAACAAAATCGAGTAATAATCTATTTCACCAGTCAATGGTGTATTTAGTTTTCTTCTTTCTTCTCTCTTCCTGAGACTTTCCCTTGATGGCTTCTCAAATGATGTTATTCATGGTTTCTAACCTACCTCCCTGAATATTCCTTTTTAGTCTCTTTTAAAGGCTTCACTCTCTCTAACCTAATTTCCCCAAGGTTTCCATCTTTAACACTCTTTTTTTTTCAATATACATACTCCCCTAGTGTGGTCCAATTCATTATCTATTTTAATTATCACATAATGACAAATAAATCCTATCTTTTGCCTTATCCCTCTCCTAAGCTTCAGACCTGTATTTGTAGATGTTAACTAGATATCTCCCATATGTTATGTACATCAAATTCAATATGATCAATAGCAAATTTATTCCTTCATCCCCAACTCTTCTTGTATCTCTAATATTCCCTGCACTATACACTCAACATTCAACTAGATATCAAAAAAATAATTTGTGAGTTATCTTTGAATTCTCCAATATCCTTCATTCTAATCAGTCAAGAAATATTGCTTATTCATTTAGTGGAAACAAACCATTTCAACTTAGCCATTTGGGGATTATGAATAGGTACTTAGTCTTTTCTGTTGGTAATTATAACATTTAATACCAATTTGTTTGTGGCAGTTATTGCCGAGTATCTACCCAATATGACTTGTCTCCCTTTATTCTTTTTTTTTCTTTTTTATTTATTTATTTATTTTATTGTAATAATTCATGCTTTGTATATATACATTTTTGTTAGGTACAAATTGATATAGACAAATGTGCACACATTTCTCATCTGACCCTTTCCCCAATTCCCACCCCTCCCTTTATTCTTTACTAAAAGAATTGAGATTTATTTCCTTGATTTTTTTCTTTTTTTTTTTTGTGGTACTGGGGATTGAACTCAGGGGCATTCTACCTCTGAGCTACACCCCTAGCCCTATTTTTTATTCTCTATTTTGAAACAGGGTCTCATTAAATTGTGGAGTGCCTCACTAGGTAGCTGAGGCTGGCCGTGAACCTGGATCCTCCTATCGCAGCCTCTCAAATGCTGGGATTATAAGCATGCACCACCACACCCAGCTTATTTCCTTGATTTACCAACAGCAACAAACTAAATAACTTCATTTTCCAGGGTCCTTTGTAGCTAGACTTGTCTGACCTCTGAGATATGAGCAGGAATCTAGGGTCTAGGGTTTGGGGAAAGCTATATCTTTCCTGATTACATTGGGCCAATTCAGCTGGTATAGCCATCCATCTTTCACTCTTTTCTTTCTGATAGGAACTTAAATATGAGCTAATGTGTGCAGTAGCCATTGTGTGAAAATGAGGATGGATGTGCTGCTCTAAGAAGGAAGCAGGAAGATAGAATTTTTGGCTCCTTTAGAAGTAGCAATAGGTCTGGGATGCAGTTTGGAAGTCTTGTGTAAAAAAAGAAAATCCCTTATTTATTCAGATAATTTTGTCAAGATTTTTGCTTATTTGTTTATTATGAATAGTTGAATGCAAACCTGACTGATAATCATTCTTTCTGGTTTGTGTTGGAAAAGAATATTTCCTGACCTCACGGAATAAAGACATGTTTTCCAGCAACAATATTGAAGAAAGTTCTAATGTAATCATTCCAATTTTGATAAGAGGCAATGTATAATAATGACAATAGGACTAAGAGTTGAAATATATGATGTGTAACTGTTACTCTACCTAGTAAAAGCTATGTAATCTTGGAAAAGTCTCTAAACTTCATTGAGTCTAGATCTATGGAGTGAAGAAAATATCTTCTATACAGTTCCAATGTGAGCTTAAATGGGACCAAAAGTATTAATTTGAAGTAAATATTTGGTATGATAATAATTAGACAGAGTTCTTTATGAAATTAAAGAAGCTCTGGATTGTGATACTAATTTTCACCATCATTTAGCTATAATTGCAAATATCTTATCTTGACTTAAAAATAACTATGAAAACTTTATAAATATGTTCCTATTTTCATGTCTCATTAAAAAAAATCAAGCATTATGCTTTGATGTCAGTTTGGCTTTTTCACCTAGGGTAGGGTAACACTAAACTTGACTTAGAAATCCATGCTTAATTCATTCTTGACACTGTGACTTTATTAGTTTTTATAATTAGTATTTTATTTGATATTAATGAAAGTTTTAAATCAAGGGAAGCAACAACCCCTTAATCATAACACTAATAAGAATTAAAACCTAACTAAATATAATGATTTATAAATAATTTTAAAGTATTTATATATAATTTTCTCTTTTCCCAACATCTGATAAGAGTCATCATTTTTTATTTTATGGATATACATAAAACATTAACACTTAGCCTTTGACTGACTTAGATGTAACCACATAAGGTAAATGACTTTTTTCTTTTCAACAGTATTAGTGAGTCTTAGATTTATTTTTATGCCCTTTTTTCAGTAAAATCTCAAATTCATGTTGTCCAAAATTTCTGCCTCAATCTGAAATTCTTCTCTAAGTCTGATCTCAAAACCTGATGAACCCTTATAATTAAAAACAGCAAATCTAATTCTGAAAGGAAAAGTATCTCACTCTGTTTTCTGTCTGAGAATGGAGCAGTAATAGTAATTTCATTTAGATAAGCACAGAGAGGGTAGAAGAAAATGTCTGCTGCTAGTCCAAACATATGACCCAGACACTGTTAAACCACTAATAGTCCTATTATACTTAAATATTCCTCTAAGGACTCAGATAAAAAACCCAAAAGATCCAGCTAGAATTAAGAAAAAATTATAAGGAAACCCTTCCAAACCGCAAAAACTCGTGGCACTTGGTTCTTTGTAATTATCACTAAATATTACATGGCTTACTATATAATTTTTTATAATTTGTTAGAGAATATTTATATACTTTATTAAGGTACAGGGTATAGATATTAGATATCAAGTAGCTAGCTAGCATCTCAGAAGTTGCAACAGAAATAAGACATGAGATCACAGTAGTAGGACTATTGCTCTGAGAATCTGAAGCATGCAGAAACACAACAAAAAATAATTAGTTGGTGTATGAAGTTAGGCTCTCTTTCAAATATTAATACCTTAGAAGGTAATAGAGTAATTCAAGGTATATGTATGTAAGAGAATTAAGACTAATAGCCTGGATAGCTACATAGTGTTGAAAAACCTGAAAGGGTTTTGAGAATTGCCTTGTCCCATCAAAGGAATAGGGCAGATGTGATTATATCCTAGAGAAAATCTGGAAAAGGCCCACAACTGTTACCCACCCTGGGTGAGAAGACAGAGCAGTATAGGTAGGTTGGGTCTACATAAAGGCCATTTGGGATGGAGCCAATAGTTAAGTAGGGACAAAGACTAACAATTACTTCTTGCTTGGATTATATAGCAATAGTTTCTAAATGGGACTCCTTGTCTCTCAAATGCATCTTTAATATACCATTAGAATTTTCTTTTAAAAGCATACATTTGTTCATGTTAGTGACTTCCTCAAAAAACTTCAACATCTATAATTCTAAATGAGTTTTATAAAAATAATGTAGAAGAATATAAATAATAGATACGAAATATAAATGTAAATATTAAACATAAGATATGGTCATTAAAATAATATAGATATTTAAAATAATATAAGCTGGATGTGGTGGTGCACACCTGTAATCCTAGTACTTGGTAGGCTGAGACATGAAGATCACAGGTTTAAGATCAGCCTCAGCAATTTAGAGAGATTCTCAGCAACCTAGCAAGACCTTGTTTAAAAAAAATAAATAAAATAGGACTGGGGATGTACCTCAGAGGTAGAATGCCCCTGGGTTCAATCCCCAGTACTGTGTAATAACAGCATCAACAAAATAATAATAGTAATAATGCAGAAGAACATAAGATAAAATAATATAGAGGAGTATTTTATATTTTTAAATGAGTGATTTAAAGTCATCCACAACATGATTCCACCTGACTTTTCATTCTTTTCTCCTAATATGTATTCAAATTTGTTGTATATTTCCACTCTAAAATACTATTAACTTTCTTAAATATGGCTTTTGCGCTCATATGCTTCTATAAATTTGCTTAAATTCTCTCCTCTGCCTGACATATCTTCCACTTCATGTATTTTGCAACATATCCCCAAATATCTCCAAGCTAAGTGGCTATTTTTCCTGTTGTTCTTCCTTTGCTTGGTTTTCTTAGATTATGAACATTGGAAGAATTTTGCTTGCCTTTCCCTGTATTTTTCCCCTTTCCTTCTGTCCTCTTTCTTTTTTCCTCCCTTTGCCCCTTTTGTCTCTTCCTTCCTTGATTTCTTCCTTATTCATTCTTTCCTTCATTTTATTATTGAACATTTGATTGTTTTCTAGGCAGGGTTTTTCTTATTAATGTTGCAGAGGCAGAATCCAAATCTAGTTGGTCAGCTTCAGGCACACCTAGGCATGCAACACTGACTTGCAGGTAAGAGAAAGATACTGAATGTCCACTCAGATAGCAAACTATGTTCAGATATGCAAGAGGACTCTGATGACCTTGTTTGTTTAAGAGAAAAGCCCATGAAAGTTAGTTTGGTGCAGAAATGCACTTTGAATTATTCATTTATCATTGCTTAAAAAAATCCTAACATTTTAAATCTGAAAGAACATAAGAGAGGGGCTTTAGTCTAGCTTCCTTATCATACAGATGGGAACACTGAGAAGGAGATTTTACATGAATTGACTAAGAATATGCAACTTAGTATTAATGACTATTTCTTTTCATGTAAAAAATTTTGCAATCTATAATTTGTATTACTATTAATACAATACTAGGCAAACAAATTTAGAACCTAAGTCATTTTTAAAAATATTCACATATTGTTTCCTACTTTAGTTACATATTTCCTACTTTAGTTACATATTGTTTCCTACTTTAGTTACATATTTTAAAATGTTCACATATCATTTTCTAATTTAGTTATATATTTTAAAATAAAGACTTCCTTCTTTTTTTTTTAAGTTTTGAGAAATTGACCTAAAGTGACATGTATAGCCAGAAGACAAAGACAGCACTAGAGTAACACTACATATAACTGGGTACATTTTAAGAAAGCAAAACTTTAAAATAACCAAATATAAGCCGGGCGTGGTGGCGCATGCTTGTAATCCCAGCATTCGGGAGGCTGAGACCGGAGGATCCGGGTTCGCGGCCAGCCTCAGCTACCTAGTGAGGCACTCCGCAACTTAGTGAGACCCAGTTTCAAAATAAAAAATAAAAAAATAGGGCTGGGGGTGTAGCTCGGAGGTAGAACGCCCCCGAGTTCAATCCCCAGTACTGCAAAAAAAAAAATAAATAAATAAATAAAAGAAAATAAAATAACCAAATATAATATAATATAAGCTAACTTGATGTTTTATATAATAGCTATATAATTTCACACTCTATTTAAAATTTGGGTGGTTTTAGGGTGGGGATAGAAATAATATAATATTTTTTCCTCCTCTTCTTTTTTCTATTTATTTATTTACTTATTTATTTTTGAGATGAGGGTCTCACTAGGTTGCCTAACCTAGTCTCTAACTTCTGCACTTATGTGATTGATCCCCTTGCCTCAGCCTCTGGAGTAACTAGGATTAGAACTATGTCTTGTTACAGGAAATAGTTTTTTGATTTTTGTGTGTGTTTATTTGTTTGTTTTTAATATGACTAGGCTCTAGAGACTGAGCCTTGCTCATTTCTAGTCATGAAAATGAGTTGAAAATGTCCAATCACAAAGCTGTGGTCATTTTATTTGTTAGTCAGGAAGTTGTATTGACCTAGTGAGTTTTTAGTTCATCCACAGAGGAGTTCAACTCTAAGGTTTTACTTTCTGATTACCCCTGATATGTTAAAATAAATGAAAATGACTACTATTACTGGGCACTTTCATGTGCCAGGCTTAGTCCTATATAACAATTATATATAATATTTATAATATTATGTAATATTTCTAACCTCTGATGTTATCACCAGTAAAAAGTTCCATCTCTCATATATACATATTGCAAGGTTAGCTGTATAATTTCAAAACTATTTTATAATCTTCAAAAGTGATGAAATAGAAATAATTAAATTTTAAATATTTAGCAAAACATTAGTAGATTCATTTTGATAATATTAGAAAATAAGATCTATAGTCCTTCCAAATAAAGAAAAATTACAATGAATTTTGTGCTATTACATAAATTGTAGCTACTTAAATTATAATTAGATGAATTGAATTGGAATATAGATATGATGGCTCCATGTTGCCCTGGTGATGGCCTGAGTGACTAAAGGTTTTGACATGTGTCCATTTGAACTTGGCAATGGGTTATTTCATGTAAAATACTCAGCAAAACATTATACATAGAGATACACTTTCTAAATCATAATTATTATACCATAAGCTCATAAAAAGTACATAGATTCAAACATTTATGAGACTACTTCTAATAATAATATTAGAATAAGAAGAAAGGAAATATAGAAAATCTACTCCAAATCTAATTTTAAATATGAGATTAATTGATTTGCTTAATGATGAGATTCCCTAAAATCCAAGTGTTAATATATGGTGATCTATGCAATACTGTCTCCAAAATATCAAATATGTGCGCAGTACTTTATATATTACAAAGTTCCCTGAATTTTTATGTAGAAAAAAATTGGGGATATAAACTATCATGCAACTTATCCAGAGTCTCATAAGTAGTAAAATCAAAATTGGACCTCAAATCTTTGTAGTCTTTTTCATTATTCTTTCTATTATGATTAACTCTAAGTGAGAATCAATAATCATATGCCCACAAGAAAATTTTCTTCCAACTCTTACACAATAACCTACTTAAATCTTCTCCTAAAGATCCTATCTTGTTTTTACATTTGGTACAAAATGCTTAAAATTCACCATCTCTGAAACCTTTTTAAAATTATCCTACTCTTACTATTTAGCTTTCCCTCGATACCCAATCCATGTTCATTCACCATAAAAAAAGGAAAGAAAAGCAAAAATATAATGTAGTAGCCATGCGTGGTGGCACGTGCTTGTAATTCCAGCATTTGGGAGGCTGAGACTGGAGGATCTGGGTTCGCGGCCAGCCTCAGTTACCTAGTGAGGCACTCCACAACTTAGTGAGACCCTGTTTCAAAATAAAGAATAAAAAATAGGGCTGGGGGTATAGCTCGGAGGTAGAATGTCCGAGTTCAATCCCTAGTATTGCAAAAAAAAAAAAAAAAAAAATATATATATATATATATATATATGGTAGTACTCATTCTCAAGAAATGTATAGTTTGACATAAAATATAAGAAAATAATCAGCATGTTAAACAGACTATATGTATTTTATAGGGTGATAAATGCTATCGTTGGATCAGAGGTGTGTATATATATATTTTTTCAGATATTTATTGCTTTGAATATTCTTGAATTAGTTATATTTCTATATCCATACTAAATGGAATTTGACTGGAAAGAATGTGTCTGCCCTATTTCTTCACATGTTCGTTCTTTTTTATATCCCATATCCTCCCTGATTCTATAAGGCAAGATCTTTTCCCCTTCTATGGTCCATATCATTCATCCCCTGGCTGGTGTTGTAGCTGTTAGCAAGCCTGCAACTCTGGAGGATTAATGAAAGCAAATGTGAAAGCTTTTTTTTTTTTTTTTTCCCCTAGAGGTAAAAGGAAAATGCTCCCTTTATTGATTCTTAAGCAACACACAGGAAGAAATTATGCTCTTGGCAATAGCAACTATTGTCTATAGATCTGCCTTTTTACCTGTAAGTAGCTAGATGTAATTTAAAATTCTTTTGTTAGTTTAAGGAACATTATATTTACTAAAAAGAATATCAACTACTACTGTGTTTTATAGTGTTCTATAACACATGAGATACTGTCTTAGTAACCTCAAATGACTTGTTCATAATAAAAAATGTTTCCATACTTCCTAAATTGAAATATGACTACATAGTAGGAGGTAGAAATTTATAAATACATGTGAAGGATGGGACTCATACTTGAATGTCAGCATGAAATTATATCTAAGAAAACTATACTTAATTGCAAGTATTACGGCTAAGAAAGAAAATTTTTCAAATAAGCTTGCAAACATAAAACCAAAATATTTCATCTTCAAGGATTTGCAAAGGTGGTTGGGAAAACACAAAGAAATAAGAAGTAACAAAATCAAAGAAATAAAAAAGTTCATAACAATGCAGCTTCAGCTAGGTGCCTTAAAAATCCCTATTGACATTATATAAATACAATTTCTTAATGCATAAAAGTGTTAACTTAGACCATTAGCTACTTCATATAGATGTGTTATGGTATCTTTGAATGCAATGGTAGTTGAAGACAGCAGGGGCTTTAAAGAGATAATTAGGGTAAAATGAGGCCATTTGGGTGGGTCTTAATTCAATTTGACTGGTGTCCTTATAAAAAGGAGAGGTTAGGAGAGCCGGGCGTGGTGGCGCATGCTTGTAATCCCAGCATTCGGGAGGCTGAGACCGGAGGATCCGGGTTCATGGCCAGCCTCAGCTACCTAGTGAGGCACTCTGCAACTTAGTGAGACTCGGTTTCAAAATAAAGAATGAAAAAAAAAAAAAAATAGGGCTGGGGGTGTAGCTCGGAGGTAGAATGACCCTGAGTTCAATCCCCAGTACCGCAAAAAAAAAAAAAAAAAAAAAAAAAAAAGAAGAAGAGATTAGGAAACAGACACAGAGAAGACCATATGGGGACACAGCAAGAAATCGGATAGCTGCACGCCAGGGAGAGGCCTCAGAAGGAACCAGCCCTGCTGACACCTTGATTTTGAACCTCTAGCCTCCAAAAACTGTTAGGAAATAAATTATCATGGATTAAGCTATCTAATCTATGGTATTTTGTTATAGCAATTCTAACAAACTAATACAAGATTTTAAGGAAAAAATGATACCAAATTTAGGACTTAGCCAGGTGCAGTGGCACATGCCTATAATCCCCATACTTGGGAGGCTGAGACAGGAGGCTTTCAGGTTCCTAGCCAGCCTCTGCAACTTAGTGAGGTCCTCAGAAACTTAATGAGATCCTGTTTCAAAATAAAAAATAAAATAGGGCTGGGGCTGTAACCTCTGGGTTCAATCCCCAGTACATAAAAAAACAAACAAATAAATAAATAAACAAACATATTAGGATTTTTTAAAAATCAAAGATTAATCATAAAAATGTGAAATCTCTAAAGGTTCATTGAAATTACCATCAAGTTTTAAACTACAGATCTTCTGATAAATATTCCTATGAAATAAGGAACTAAAATATGGAGGACAGAAATTCTCTGTATCAATGCTTTGTGGTGTGCATGTGTGTGCCTGTGTGGGTGTGTGTGTAGATGCTGAAATTATAGGTAAGTATAATTTTATATCTATCTATATGTATACCAATAAATTGATATTTGAATTAAAGTACATCTGTCTTGCTAGGGAACAGAAAAAGTAAGAAAATGATTCAGGTAGACAAAAATTTGACTAGATCTACAAAAACAAGACAAATGAAACAAATTTTAGGTTTTTAAAAATATCATTATTTTTTCACTTTCCCTTCCTTTCTCTCAACTAATTTTTAAGAAACCCTTTCAGGACATTTTCCACTTCTAGACACAGACTGTTTCAAACCCTTCTTCAGAACAGACCCCTTTATTACAGCCTTCTCTTAAGCTGTACCTTCACTTCTCTAAATAAGCCTCTTATATTCCCCTAAAATTAATACATATATAACCTTGAAGATAAATCTACCTACCTGTACTAGACTGTTAAAGGCAACAAGTAAGACCTGAACCCTTATGGTCTTTGGTAAGAGCAAGTTATCTCTTGGAAACAGCAAGTCTTCTTTTTCTTCTTTCCTATCATCATCATCATCATCATCATCATCACCACCACCACCACCACCACCACCACCACCACCACCACCACCACCACCATCATCCTCATCATATGGCAGCTAAGTGTACTGATGCTTACTATTTACCAAAGTCTGTTCTAAGGGCTACATATGTATATAAATAGACTTAACTGTGAAAACAACCCAATGAAATAGGTACCATTAGCAAGATCCCATACAGAATAATAAACTACAGCATAAAGATATTAAGTAACTTGCCCAAGGTTATACTAATTGTGGTAGAGATAGGATTTGAACCTAGGTAATTTAGTTCTGAAGTCAACACTTTAACCCTATTCTGTAGTCTATTTTTAATCATAATCACTAAAAATAACAGAAGAGTGACATTATAAACTGCCCATATATCTCCATTATTATAATAAAAATTTCAGAAGGTTTTTGTAAATGTGGATGCTAATATACTTATTGATAATGCACATCTATAGCAACAAATTATACTTCCAATGCCTCCTTCTCCCTTGATGATATTGATCACCCCTTTATTTATCTCAGGGATAAAGTGAGAAATTATATAAATACATGAATTTTTTAGTCACTTTCAAATTCTAGTTTGATGATTAATCAAAACAAATGAGAAATCCATCTTCACAAATATGAATTTAAAAAAACCATAGAAAAGAAAAATAGGACATAAGAGTTTTGAAAATATAATTATATCATTTTTCAATATATGATTATCTTTTCAGTAGCTATAGAGCCATTTTTTGACTTTGTAAATGAGGTTGAACCCAAGGTCTTTCTTAATCAGGTCTTGATAAGATTACCATTAATACGCCTTATCCTTCTAGAGCCATGTTATATACAGCTGTCATTACTTGCTCATTGAAAAATCTAGGTTTAAAAATCTAGGCTTACTTCTCTTCAAGAAACAATGATATAGTGATGTGGAGGGCAATTCACAAAGGTTTGGAGGATGGCAGAATTGAACAAAGCTGTGAGACAGATGAGAGAGAGTATGATCGGGCTTGGGAACAGGAAGTATTAAGAGTATGTCATATTTGGTGAAATGCATCCTCCACTGAGGGAGTAAGAGGTGGTGGCAGCAGCCAGGACTCAGCCTCTTCCTCAGGGTCTACTGGCTAGCATAGCAGAACAATTACTTTCAAGTTATGTGTCTCCCCCTCACCCCAAAGTTCTCATATTAATATTCTAATTGATTTTCAGAAGTTTCTGTTGGGAATTTACTATCAGATTGCAGGATTATACAGAAATAAACATAATCATAGGAAAGTTTGACAAAATAGAATGGTGGTAGATCACTGAAGAAATTCAGATGCAGCACTGGTACTCACCCTGGCATCTTCAATAAGTGCTAACATGCTTTGACCTGGCTTGGAGTGAAATCAAGAGTAGGTGATCTACAGGAGCAGGTGATCTTAATACTGATGCAAAATGTGAAACATTCTGCTGGACATCTGGCCAGACCAGGCCTAGCAGGAATTTTTTAAAAATCTGAATTCTACCTCTATTTATGAAACAATAGACTGTTTACTCCAAGGATGCATGCTTCATTCCAGGTAGAGCATACTAATGGATTCACTGAGGACTTTGCAGGGTAGAAATTTTTCTATTGAGATGACTCTTGTTAAAGTTCTATCCTTTGATTTGTCAGATGAGTCCATCTAACAGGGCCACAATGATGTCTGTTTTTGTGAATAGCAGGTTCTCTTGTTATCTTGAGAAATACTACAGTAGCAGTTTTTCCTTCAGAAGGCAGAAAGACTGGCCCAAATTTACTGTTATTAGGCTGTGTTATATGCTCCCAGCAACTCAACCTTCTGCTTAAGGGAAAAAAAATTTCTCAAGCATTTTATTTCATTCACTACTATAACATTAAAATATAACTCTATGACTCATTTCTTCTATCCTTTATCATAATCAAATTTATGCATTTTCATGTAATTTCTTATTAATTTGTTCAAGATCACTCAAACTTCCATTTTAAAACCTGTCCTACATAAATTAAATTTAGTCTTTCAGTTTTCAGACTCACTTATGCCATCATTATTAGAGTATTTCTTTTTTAAGCACTGTTACCTATACATATGCTAGTTAATTACTTCAAGGACCAGTCAGTCACATTTAATGTTGACCTTAATTGTATAATTTCTTAATTTCAGTATTTTTTTTGTAATTTTTCATCATACATTATGTTACAGTCTATTTTATTTAATCTCCACATCACTTAAAATTCATAAATTCTTTCCCCTTAAATTTGACTTTTCCTTTTAGATTGCTGTTGCTTGAATCTCTTTATTAGAAAATAAAGGCAACAACCAAAGATATTTGAGGTACACTAAAATCCTCTCATTAGCTTAATTATTTCTTTATCCATTCTGTTTGGCCCCAAAAATATTCATTTCTGGTGCCTATGATTATAGTTGTTGGTGATACTATAAATATAATTTTATCTAAATAATTTATTATTTCCTAGTATTAGCCCATTTGTATACATCCTCTTATTTGATCTTCATTTCTGCCCTATGAAATAGATGTCACAACCCTGTTTAACAAATAAGCTGAGAATAAAGGGCTAAACCTACCCAAAGTCACCCAGGTAGACTCTGCCTGACTCTAGACAAGGTTCCTATCTACTATACTGTATTCATGAACTGTTGCCACATTTTGATGATATTTGAGACTTAAAGTATTTTTGCACAAATATCTAACTTTCAAACAGCCTGTATGTGGCCACTACTAATCACCCTGCCTCCCCTCTGGTATCCTCCTTGCCTATGTTCTTATAACTTGATGTAAGACACTTAAGACAAATGTTGAAATGTGTCTTCTTAGTGTTGAGAAGAGAATAAAGTCTAATAAAGAAGAGAATAAAGTCTAATAAACATAGAACAGTTTAGTTAAGAGGCAGTCAACTTCCAAAAATAATTTATCTTTAACTGTCAGAAATGTTTTATACTGATACCGTCTACGATCCCATCATTTTATTTTTATACATATTTATAGAGGCTTCCTAAAAATGAATCTATAACTTGTTTTGTTATTCATATTTTGAGTAAACTAGTTTAATTGGATTGCTTTACTCAATCTGTCTTTGAGATTTGAGAGTGGGCACTTTAAGGACTAGAAACAGGTAAAATGTTGACAAGATATAGTTGAGAAGTGCCTGGGATCAGTCATGCACAGTGAATGAAGAAAAACTCTGCATTTCTTTTACTATATTGTCTTCTGCTTCTAGAACTTTAACTTATTCTATCAGGTCACAGGTGAAATGGATTATCATGGGCTGTTGGCCAAGCTCTTAGCAACCCATGAGTTACATGACTTTCTAATTCTAGGGAGACAAATCAGAAACTGAAAACTATAATAACAAATATTATAATAGGAATAAGATATCTTTGTAATGATTTTGGAGGAACATTCCAAAAATATACTTTTTTTTTTTTGCAGTACTGGGGATTGAACTCAGGGGCATTCTATCTCCGAGCCATACCCCCAGCCCTATTTTTTATTCTTTATTTTGAAACAGGGACTCACTAAGTTGCAGAGGGCCTCACTAAGTAACTGAGTCTGGCCACAAACCCGGATCTTCCGGTCTCAGCCTCCCAAATGCTGGGATTATAAGCGTGCGCCACCACGCCCAGCTCCAAAAATATACTTTTTAAAAAAGAGCACTGTTACTACAGATAAATAAGCTTTGAGTTCCAATAACTAATGTGCCAATGTTATGTTTACCATTATCTGTTGTAATGCTATAGACCACCTTTTTTTTTTTTTTTTTTTTTTTTTTTTTTTTTTTTTTTTTTTTTTTTTTTTTTTTTTTTTTTTTTTTTTTTTTTTTTTTTTTTTTTTTTTTTTTTGGTACTGGGGATTTAACTCAGGGGCGTTCTATCTCCAAGCTATACCCCCAGCCCTATTTTTTATTCTTTATTTTGAAACAGGGTCTCACTAAGTTGTGGAGTGCCTCACTAGGTAGCTGAGGCTGCCGAGAACCCGGATCCTCCAATCTCAGCCTCCCAATGCTGGGATTACAAGCGTGCACCACCAGGCCTGGTTTACAGACCACCTTTTAAAAAGAATTTTTCACAGTAATATTGCTTAGGGAACATTTAAAAATATTAAGTATAGCTAATTTTAAAATAACATTTAAATACAATATATTGTATTAGTTTTCATGTATATATTTTTGACGTTCAATTATTAGTGATTATGTTAATTTATCATTATATAGCTCACTGATGGGTAGTTGACCTATGGTGAACTATAATTTGTACTACTATATTTAGTAAACAAATTATATCTAAACCAAAGAAGGGAAGATTGATTTATATAAAAATGTAAGTGAGTCCTTAAATTACTGCCAAAAATAAAACAGATTAATCACATTCAAGCTAGGATAAAGAGTATAACAGGAATGAAAAGTATGTTGACTACACAGCTAAATTCTGTTTTCTTGGGGAAAATTCCTGAGAAGTCATTTGCTGGTTAACTAGAAATAATGTCTATTTATAACTTTTGCTTTTATTAAAAACACTGTTTCAAATTTGCTAGAATAGTTAAAATAGTCTTATAATTACAGTAACTTAACAGGCATTACTCTGTGGATACTTCCAAAGAGAGTTACAAAGAAGATTTTTCTTTTAAATTTAGTAAGAATTATTTACAACTATTCATGAAGAAGTCTTGAGAAATTCAGAGAGGCAACGCAATATAGAATGCAGATGGTATGGTATTAGATTCCTCTTAGGGCTTTGTAACCACTTTGCTGGAACTTTAGGAATATAGTTCAGAAGTGGAGCATATACTTCATGTGTCTGATGTTTGGATTTCATATGGTTTGTCTCACATTTGAAAAATGGCATTAGCTATAAATAATTCTTTACATGCCTTAGTAGCTAATGTGAACTCAAGCAGGTTACTTAACCTTTCTCTATTTTATAATAGTACTCTGTTAATTTGGTTTTCTTTTTTTTTAGGAATCTTACATTTTAAAACACAGAGGTCAATAGCAGGCTCTGTAATTGGCATTTTTTAATCAAAATAAGGAAGTAAAGAATACAATTATAAGCTAAGTGTCCCTCATCAAAAAGGAGGGGGGAAAGAGAGGGATAATTTTGAAAATTTTAATCTAAGAAATTGTTAATGTGGAAATTAGTAATAACAATCTATATATGCCCTTGACTGAAGAAGAATCCTCTGGAATTCTCTCTTTGACTCCTAAGACAGGAAGATCAATCCAGGGATGAGGGGGAGATAGATCACACAGCAAAGATAGTTCCACATAGGGAAGAAATTTGCAAGGGTACAAAATAGGATTTTGTTTTGTATCCCTTTAAATAGTTGTACCTTAATGACTTGATTATATTTTATTATATTTATACATATTCCCAGTAATGGAAAACAGGAGGATATATTTTTGTTATGCAGTCAAAGTATTTGTTGATGACTTACTCTCAAAAATAGTCTCCATTTCTTTTTTTTTTTTTTCTTTGTAGTACTGGGGAATTGAACCGGGGCGGGGGGGGGGGCATTCTACCTCCAAGTTATACCCCCAGTCCTATTTTTATTCTTTATTTTGAAACAGGGTTTCACTAAGTTGTGGAGGGCCTCACTAAGTAGCTGAGGCTGGCCGCAAACCCGGATCTTCCGGTCTCAGCCTCCCAAGTACTGGGATTACTGGCATGCACCACCACCCCCAGTTTCCATTTCTTTTTAATATTATTCGTCTCTGGATTCTAGTTAAAGTACAAACTGAAGAAGTTACCTAAGAGCAAATTTTTCAATCAGTTCACCTTGGAGCAGTAGTCTACAAACTTCAGTCTACATCAGAATCACTTGATAGGCTTGCTAAAACACAGAGTTTTGATTCTGTAAGTCTGGAGAGAACCAGGGGACTGCATTTCTATAACCCTCCAGGTGATGCAAACAATGCTACCCTGGGACTATGAAAACTACCGCTTTAGAGAATTCCTAGGAAATTATATTGATTCATAAAATGAGTCCTTTAGCAATACTTTGATTTCTTCCCCCAAACTAAGATGATTGGATGTTGAAGGTTATAAATTTTTGAGGCCTTAGGCATTTATTTACTCATAAATTGGAATGGCATAAAAACCTATTTTCTGGTGGGAAGAGTAGGAATTCTTAGCCATACTTATAGTATCCCTTTGGTCCATTCCCCTTGGTAAAAAATTTCTGCCAGGTACTCATAATAAGAATTGCTGCTATTGCTTGTTTTTATTGTTGAGCAATGCAGATCATATAGCTCTTCAAGTTTCCCTTTCTGCCTTTGCTGCTTGTTAGAAAGCTCATTGTCAAAATACATGCCCCACATGTAGCAGGTGTAAAGGATCTCACACTGAGTTATGTTCACAAACTTTACTTTTAGAGTTAAAGTGTTCTGTCCTGGCTTTCTACATTGACAATATTATGGAGATTATAATATGTAATACAGTATACATGATACACTGATGTGCAATACTATCATGAACCTAAAAATGATTAAAAACTATAAAGGGAATGAAAAGAAAAATCCAGGAAATAGTACTCTTCATTATGCCCCCTGCTGAACCTTATACCTTAACATATTCTCATAAAGTAGTTCAAAAAGATTCTTACTAAAAGACCTTCTGAACTAATAATATCTCGTATGTATTTCATTCCAATAACTGAGTAATAATCCAGATACTATATGGCAACTAAAATACTATAAAGCAGGGAAGAATCTAAAAAACACAAAACACAAGATAATAGAAATTCTTCCTAAAAATTTCTTGAGGGGTTATAATCTTATAAAATAAAAAAAATTCTGAAAGATTTGTTATTCAGATCTTTAATCTCAAATATTATATTAATCTGTGTTTTTAATAAGGCAAAGTCTGTCCTTAAGAGCTGATATATGAACACATTATAAACTTTTACACTTAATATCATGGGGCTATTGCATTGTGTGTTTGTGTCTGACTAATCTGTATTCAGTAAGTTTAAAATAATGTATAGGCTCCATATGATTATTTTACAACTTTTAAAAAGAAAAATGTCTTGCCTTCGAATGGTAATCTTGTTCCAGTCTGGGATCTGATCCGGCTACCTGTTTGTATTTGTTAATTTTCATTTGGCGATTTCTCTCCTCTATATCCATAGCACCTATCGAGTAGAAAAAAAACCCATAAAATTAATGTTCAGTTCTTATTTCTGAGTGCTACTTACAGGATGTATAAAAGAAGAAATGCTATGCTGATAAATTATTTTCACTCAGTCGTATATACAAATTAAATGTCATTACTTTTTAGATTTAGGTAAAGTATGCAATTTTGGCAAATAAAAGCATGGTATTAAATATGTAAAATATTTAAATATGAATAAAATGCAAATGAATTTAAGGAGAAGACAACAAATCTTCTAAACTGAATAGAGAACATGTTCTGGTATACCTATGTCCAGGAGAATATATTTTATAGCACACAAATTTGACAATTTCAATATGAGAACTTTGGTTTTTATCTCCTCATGATTTGATTTATTGACTGGTAATAAAGTTGGTGGTAAAGTCTATTTGGATTCAAATACAATTTTTGAATTGCATTTAGAAACTATTATCATGAAATTAGGCTATGTATTAAAGTATGTTGCTCTAGCATATATGTGGATCCAGTTATCAGGAACTTTTGAATTTGAATTTTCTAGGACTAGGATCCAGAAAGAGGCCCTTGCAGCAATATTTCTGCTAACATGCCATGCCCATAAAGGCAAAAAGTATTAGAGAAGTCAATTCAGAAAAAAAGTAAAAAAGCAGAAAGAGAAATGGTAAGCCTATTCATTGTGGAATAAGAACTAACTCAATTAACAAGTCCTAGCAAATATGAAAAAAATCTTGAAAGTATAGTTATGAATTTTGTTAAGTGACTTTACAGAAAAGTTCAATTTCTTATAAATATTCATAATGGGAAAACAAAACCTCAATCATATAGTACAGAGAGGGAAAATAAGCCCCGCGGCTCCAACGGGCAGCACAACCAGGTGCTACGCACTGTGTGTATAGGCGGGAATGTAAGCATATACATGGATACCCCTGACTTACAATCACAACTTCAAAGCTTCAGTAAAGATATTTAAATGGGTGTGTTATTAAAAATAAATATTTTAATACTTACGTGACTTTAAAAATAGCAAAAAGGAAAAGGGGATTGAAAATGTACCATCATAATTAGAAGCTACAGCTACAGTATCTCTTCCTGAGCTGTTTTAGGTTTTAATCTTTTAATTTAAAAATATTACTTTCTGCCTTGCAAAAATCTCATTGTATATCAGATAATTCTTAGTTTTGAATTTTAAGTGCAACTGATTAATTAAAATAAAATAAAAAGGGGATAAAATGTTTAAAAATGACTAAGAAAACCCTGGATAAAAGTATGTATAGAACTTACATTATATGACCTCTAAATATGCCAGCAAATTTAAATCAACTACTCAATAAGTAGTTAATAAACTATCAACATAGTCTTCTAATAATAATTTAACTAATTGACTCTGTCAAACTTAAAAGTACAGACTATTAATATCATGCTAATATAAATTAAACAGTATATAAAACCAGGTGACTACCTCCGTGTGTGTGTGTGTGTGTGTGTGTGTGTGTGTGTGTGTGTGTGTGTGTATGTATTAGTCTATTACACTACAACTGTGGAATTATTTGTACCTCAAGAGATATCCTCAGGTAAACATTTTTATTTCTCAAGAATGGCAAGGGAAGCTGGGCGTGGTGGCGCACGCTTGTAATCTCAGCATTTGGGAGGCTGAGACCAGAGGATCCGGGTTCGCGGCCAGCCTCAGCTACCTAGTGAGGCACTCTGCAACTTAGTGAGACCCTGTTTCAAAATAAAGAATAAAAAATAGGGCTGGGGGTATAGCTCGGAGGTAGAATGCCCCTGGGTTCAATCCCCAATACTGCAAAAAAAAAGACTGGTAAGGGAATAAAAAAACTAGCCCAGCATTAAAAAAAAAGTACATGCACTGAAAGAATATAAGCTAAACTGAATTTGGGGAAAATTCTAAGAAAGAAAACCAATTTCATGTGGCTATTATTGTAATACAACAGTATGTTAAATATCAATAGTATCAATTGATAAGGAAGTTTAAACACATGTAGATATATACACATACAAACATATATGCATTTTCTGGATGGTAACCTCCAATGGCAGCTACTCTAAAGTTCCGATTTCTAGATAGTACTGTGATACACTGGTAGTTTCTGGCAAACTTTTTCTGCAAAGAGCCCTATTAATAGTAAACACTGCAGAAATTTTGTACACTGTTACTCTGGGGCAATTGTGCCACTGTGGGATGAAAGAAGCTGTAGACAATACATACACAATGAGTGTGGCTGTGGACAGTGCATGCACAATAAAACCTTATTTACAAAACAAGCATGGCCACAGGATTTGGCCTTTGGCATGTTGGTTTATTATTGCTTGCATAGTGCTTTTCTCCTTAGTAATGGTTTAAAAATCAGGTAAAATCAGATTAATGTAACATCATTTATATTTAACAGACTACTAGGAGGCCTAAGAATATTAATCTATATTTGCTCTATAAGCAATGATGCAAATAGATATATCAATTAAATTCCAAACTCAAACAAATCTCTCATCTCCAGAACCAATCATTATTTATAGCCTGTCCCCAAATGGAAAATTCCTGACTATACCATAAGCAATGAAATTTAAATGGACCACTTCAGTCAACATACTTCAGTAAATATACTTTAATTTATAACTTTAAATTCTCCAAGGAGATCTCAGTCATGGTCCATTAGACATGCCTTAGGATTTTTTATTTTTATTTTTTTGGCATTTGTTTGTTTGTGTGTTGGTAAACTCAGTGAAACCCTGCCAAAGGGACCCAGGCACCTGTATACTTTGTAGCCTCCAGTGATTCTTATGTGTAAACAGGGGACTTACCTTTACCTTTCAGTATACATTTAAGGATATTCAATGAGTCCCATCAGAGCTCAGAGCAAAACCTTTAGGCTGTATCTGTACATAGAGGTGACCCTCCTCTTATAAGGCACTAAGATGGCTTTACAGTGGACTCTACTTTTTGCCACCAAGCTAACAAACTTGTTAATATGATGAAAGTGTATGGTCTTATGTGTTCTTATAGAATAAAACCATCAAGAGCCACAGTATAAATAGCTATTTTGTAAAGAGACATGAAAATGAAAGAAAACAGGAGGAGCTATTTGCTGTCTACCAGCTGTAATTTATTCATTTGATTGGTTTTTAGCCATATGTGTTACATGAGAAAGTCCTATGGGTGAAGGCATATTTTCTGATATTTTAAAAAATAAATTATAGATCTGCACAGTGGGACAGAACATTTGTTCTTAGTATATGGAAAGAATAAAAAGCAAAAAGGTCTTAGCTGAGAACTTGCCAAGTTAATGACAGAGTTACCTTTACAAGAATGTTATCATCCAACAAATATACGAAGTGAAAATATGTCTTTGATGTGTATGTGTCCTGTGTATGATAACCTTAAAGTTTAAGTAATTGGAGTATCATTAAAAAAATTTCTCTTGCTACTTGAAACATTGGTGTTCTATTTTCCTAATTTTACACATGTAAATAAAATGCTTCTTTGCCCTTGTTAAAAAAAAAAAAGAAAAAGAAAGAAAGAAATATCCTAGGAGAAGAATCCATGGGCAAACAGTAACCAAACAAGCCTCTTTTCAAAATTATTTGGCTCATATGAAGTCTTCTATTCCTATTTTACATTTGTATAACCCATTTCCTTTGAGATAACACTCCTTAGAGAGAAAACTCTCCTATGATAAAGAAATTCAGCACAAGGATTTTGTCACCAGCAAGGACATTTTTCTTTGCGTCCTTGTTCTATTTAAGGGGAAAAAACCCTTTTTGGAATGAAAAACAATTTAGAAGAATCAATGCAAATAGAAAGGCTATTCACTAGTTGAGAAGTGGACCTTATTATGACTAAACTTTCAACTCTGCTATACTATGTGTGCCTACTCTAATAAAGGAAAACAATGAAAGTGACAAAGTAGTTTTCATTGTTTAGTCTCCTCTGTCTTTTCTCTTTTTTTGAACCACAGTACAAATTTGCCTATACAAGACCCCCACAATCCTTCAATAAAAGATAATCACTTGACCACAGGATAATCACCTCCCCCACCATCTGTTATCCATTAATTCTTGCTGAAGTAGTCCCAGAATTTACTAAGTACATTCTAGAAATGTTGGTTATAGGCTTAGAAGGCAAATTTATCTAGGGACTTCTAAGGTTCATGTTTTTACATCTGATAAATTATGCTTTTTATAGAAGACATGTTAGTGGTTTGACTTGATTTTATCATTTGATTATGCTTAAAAATTAGTCATTATATGTTTTAAATCAAAATATTAAATCATTTTAATATTGTAATAAAATTTGCTTACTGTGGTAATGGAACAACCAGATTTCTCATACAAATACACTTACTACAAAAATGTGGACATGTTTGTGTATATTTATCCAACTGATCATCTGTTAATGTATTGAACTAATATGCAAATTTCTAATTCTTTTTAATAAATTATTAAGTTAACTAAGAAAATATGATTTCTTGTTTCATAAATATCTTGTTTCATAAATAGTAGTGTTCATTTAAATTATGCTGAAAATAGCTGTCATTTCTACTTCTATCAATTTTAGCATTTCTACTTGACAAATTACATTTTATCAAAACTTTTCATTTGTTTTCCAAATATTCACTTAAATTATGTGAAGTAATTTTTTCTACTTGAAAAATTTTAAGGGAGAAAACAAAAAGAAGCCAAATGAAAATGTTCTAGAATTTATAAATGTCTCAAACCACTTGTTTATCTCAAGCTAGAAACTCTCGGTCCATTTTCAGTCACTTAATTTTAAAATCCAAGCCGGGCGTGGTGGCGCACGCTTGTAATCCCAGCATTCGGGAGGCTGAGACCGGAGGATCCGGGTTCGCGGCCAGCCTCAGCTACCTAGTGAGGCACTCCGCAACTTAGTGAGACTCGGTTTCAAAATAAAGAATAAAAAATAGGGCTGGGGGTGTAGCTCGGAGGTAGAATGCCCCTGAGTTCAATCCCCAGCAC
>PVLC010001185.1:17554-121953 GCA_004027655.1 Graphiurus murinus | reverse complement strand
CAAACAAAAAAAAAAAACAAAAAAAAAAATCCAGTATTTCACTGATCCTGATGTAATGTTTCTTAAATTATATCACAGATTCTGTAAGCTATCTATTTTGATACTAACAATTTAGGAGGTTTATTTGGGGGCTGGAGTGGGGTATCTCAGTGGTAGAGTGCTCAAGATCAATCCCCAAAACCCCTCCCCCATACACAAGGGTTTACTTGTTCTTAACAAAAAACAAATTTTGTGGTTATTTTGAACTTTTAAAAAAGCTAATTAATGTCTCTGAAAATTTCGAGTCAGACTGACAAACTTACTATGGCATGCAAGTTTAAAAAAATGTTCACCTTTAGGTGGATTTCTAATCCAAAATACAGTTGAACATGGCCAGATTGACTAGAAGCAAGCCTGTGGAGGCTTATGTTTTACCCTTTACATTATACTACCAAGATCAACAGGACACCTTCAATAATGTCTCAGGCACTCTTCAAACAGTAAACATCTTAATTTCGCTCTTTGAAACACAACACACACACACACACACACACACACACACACACACACACACACACACACACACACAGCTGTTGGGGCCCTAAAGTAGGAACAGGTTTGGCAATGACACAATTCACAATGAAGTACGAAGTCAGAATCTGGCAGGACTGCGGACTCAGCAATACATCTTGGGAAATTTGAACAAATACTCAAATCTGGAGATCTTAAGAGGAAAAGTCTTAAGCCTAATAAAAAAAAATTCAAACTTTAGGAAAAAAAAATAGAAACCTGTGATTACAGATATTATGGAAGTCTAAGATTGTCTTATTTAAATCGAGAAACTGTACTGGTTAGTAATCCAAATTCTTGTAGCTAATTTGATGATTTTAAAACATTTCACCTGCCTCATATATATTTTTCTTCTATCATTATTTAAATATTTGGCCTCAGGTTTAAAAAAAAAAAAAGCTTCATTTAATTGAAATAGAAAATCTTGCTGAGAGGTTGTTTCATGAAGGTTTCCGATGAAAATAAGCACATCTGCATCTCTTTTTCTTTATTATTTCTTCACAAAACCAAGATTTTCCCTGGCATGATTTGAGCTTAAAATTGTTAAGATATCTCCTGGAAAGATCATTAAACATTTGATTTTTTTTTTTTTTTTTTTTTTTTTTTTTTTTGCGGTACTGGGGATTGAACTCAGGGGCATTCTACCTCCGAGCTATACCCCCAGCCCTACTTTTTATTCTTTATTTTGAAACAGGGTCTCACTAAGTTGCAGAGTGCCTCACTAGGTAGCTGAGGCTGGCATCGAACCCGGATCCTCCGGTCTCAGCCTCCCAAATGCTGAGATTACAAGCGTGCGCCACCATGCCAGGTTAACATTTGAATTTTATATCCGAACTTATTCTAACATATCCTTTTTAAAGTACATAAGAAATTTGTTTTCACGTTAAGAATTTATGTTTCACATTAAATATTCATGTATTTCACATTAAGAATTTATATTTTCACGTTAAGTATTTATGTCAATATGAAGCTTTAATTAATAGTGATGGATTTCCAACCCCAAACTGTTTTCTATATAAACTATCCAAATAATTGTAACAAAATAGATGAAGTATAGCATTAATAAATCTAATGATTTTATAGACTTATGACATATAAAGTGATAATCTGAATATTAACTTAAAATATAACCTGAGGCTTTGTTCTAGTTGAAGTTAGACAAGTATATTACTTACATAGAATAGACATATTTTCAAAATTAACTATGCCAAATCATGAAGGAGAGAAAATAAAAGTATTTTTGATGGCTAGTCTACTGAATTCAATTTCACAAACTTTTCTCTTAAGATAATACAAAGCAAAACAAAAGAAGATAAAGACAGTAATGATGAAAGTGACAAATGTAACATATTTAAAAAGAACAGCTAAAATGGTTAAACACAAAAATACAACATATCTGTATGTGTATCAAAAGTAAAAAGGGTCGTATTTTGGATACTGAAATTCCACTTTCCAGAATCTTCCCTAAAGAAATATCTAAGTGTACAAAGATGTACATATAAGTTATATTTATCACATCACTGTTTGATAATTGTGAAGACCTGGTTAAAAAAAAATGTTCAACAATAAGTGATCAGATAACTGCAATATGGTATATCTATGGTATACATACTAAGCATCCATAAATGATGAGGTGGTGAGCCTGTGGATCCTACACTATAAATATATACAAAATCAAGATTTTGTGATGATAAAAAAGATTAAATGGTAAATATAGTGCTATAGTTTAGAAAGTATAATTTAAAATTTTAACTATAACTTTAAAATTATACATATTCATTAAATACATATGTACAGGATGTATACAAAAAAACAAAGAAAAGGTGTGGAAAGATTACAAACTTACACATCATAATGTGAGCAACTATTATTGCATATTTGGTGGGTTTTGGAACTGCCTGTATTTTGAGTAATGGTTATATTTATGATACATAGCATTCAAGAAAATCTTAAAAACAACACTGACAAGAAAACAGAAGACATGAGTTTGAACCATGACTTAACAAACCCTGTAACTATGAATACTTCATTTGACCTTGTGGACATAAAATTACTCATCTGCAAAATAAATCGTTTTAGACCAGAAACCTTTATGATTACTTCTACTATAAAACTCTCTGGATGTTTGATTTTTAAATCTTACAATGCTTAAGTGTTTGTTGTTTTCTATTATCGTGTCAATTACATAAATTGAGGTAAATTGCTATAGGAATTCTTAAATTGTTTGCCTTGGTATTACATTCACTAAAATTCTATATACAAAGTAGTGTGTGTGTGTGTGTGTGTGTGTGTGTGTGTGTGTGTGCGCGCGCGCGCGCACGTGTGTATGTGTATAAACCCCAAGGCCAAGAGAGAAATGGAATGAAGGCAAAGATGAGGGAGGGAGAGGAAAAGAGAAAGTATAAGTCAAAGCCAGAGAGACACAGACTATGTTGAAAAGTTCATTAAGGCAGGAACTCTGCCCAGGAAAATGAGCCATAGGGATGATATAATCTAAAAGCATCTGTTAGGCTAGCTAAAAACCAATTGTTTTACTGTATACATTTTTGTCCTAATGAACAGTGCTATGTTAGGGAGAAAATGTTGCTAACTTTCTAATACCATAGTTACTATTAACTTGCTAGGCACACTTCCTGTATCTTTGAAAAAATAAAATCTATTTTAGAAGGTAAACTAAACTTTAAAATGAAAGTCTCTCAGAGAATGGATTCAATGGTTATTAATAAAATTGTTTCTGAGAAAAGGTACCACCGCTATTAATAAAAGACACACACGAGTCACATTCATTAGATTAACAAACCATTCCCATTTGTGTTACATCTTTGTTACCCTATACTGATAGATAAATGTCTACATTAATGAGATATAATTCACAGAGCACATTACACTGTATATATGTCTTTATCTCCATCTTATGTTTTGATATAATTGTCAAATACCACTGTACTACACATCTGGGGCCTAATTAACATAGCCACAAGGTATAGTTTAATTAGATCCACTAGTATACTTATTACAAGATGTGTGGTCGGTTTAAAAGGAGCATAATAAATTTAAAATGCATATTTACATTTACATTTATTTATAAATAAAATTTAAATAAAACTTAGAATTATTGACAATATTTAAAAAACATGTAAAACTAAAAAAATTCATCATGTAAAATTTGAGATAAGATCTACGATAGAAAGGAGATATGATTTTTCTTATTTATTCATACAGTGCAGAATATTCTTGTGCTATAATAAAACACTTGGCACATGGTCCAAGTACCCAGATAATATATGGAGGTTTCTACATTCTAATTTTTTTAGCCTTATTATTGGTATCCCAAATACTTATTAAAATTTGCCAGGCTATGGATGTGGCTCAATGTGAAGCCCCTGCCTAGAATGTGTGAGGCCCTAGGTTCAATTCCCAGGACCACAAAAAGAAAAAATAAGAATACTGTTAAAGTTCCAAATACCTGGCGATATTTTGGAATTCTCAGACATTTTGTTTAGGAAACTTTTTGATTAAATATTTTCCTATCTGAAGATTTCTAAGCAATTAAAAAATACTAAATTTGTGTTAAAATGAAACGAAAATAATCACGACCAATTTTTTTTATCTAAATTATGTACCTGATAAAAAAGAAAACCCAGACAGTATAAGTTCCCCTAAGTTAATTATCATGATATTGACTATTTTTTTGTTTCAAAGATTATGTACAATGAAAAAAATTAATTAGATATATGGATTCTCAATAGTGTTCACGTGTGGACACCAAATTGTATTTTTTGTTGTTGTTGTTTCAAAGATTACATACAATGAAAAAAAGATATATTTAGATATATTTCAATAGTATTCATGTGTGGACACCAAATTGTATTTATTTTGTTTGTTCGTTTGCTTGTTTCAAAGATGTTGCTGCTGATTGTTGTTGGTTAAATGTCCAAAAACCTATACAAAAAAAATTAAAAGTCATGTATAATTCTCCCTCAGACTTCAAGGGCATATTTCCTAAACGTTTCACCAAAAGGGAGATCTCATAAAACATTTTTGTTCAACCCTGAGAATTAAGAGAAATGAAAATTAGATGAGGTCATTCTCAGAGTAAGAAACGGGAGGATGAGATGAAGAGGCATCATGGCAGACTAGCTTAAGCTTGAGAAACTGGACTGATGGTTAACCTTTCAAGTGTTTCCATTTTAATATATCCTTACATTGAAGACCCTAAATAAAACCCAGAAGTAGATGCTGCTGGGCCTCCATTGTCATTAAATCTCCCTTTCTAAAACCTTTCTTGCTCTCTTCTCAGACCTCTCCTATTGTTCTCCTCCTAGTGTTTCCTGCACAAAGTGCCCTTCTCAGCTCAGATTTCCTGGCTTTAACATTTCTACATCCTTCACCTTGACAACAGTAAGGTTCTGTTCCATAAGATGAAGGATGGGTTCTGGCACAGAGCCACAGTGTTTCAGCTTAAATTCCAGCTTCCAATGGTTTGGGGTATGTTATTTAATTGATTAAAATTTTCCATAAGGGGAGAGAGCTTGTATGTCTTTGTCACTGTTATGTCCTCAGCCCCTAGAAGAAAGCCTTATTTATTCATAAATGTTTGGATAGTTGAACAAATGGAATTTCAGGATGTGAAAGCTAAGTAGCACCAGAATAAGAATTTTATAAATTACCTCTCCTTTATGTAGACCAATTATGTTGCATCATAGCCTAATATGCCATTAATATGTAACTAGGGAATGACTTTGGTACAGCACAGTCAAATTTGCTATTTTATTAGGAGATTTTAATAGTGTCTGTCTTGAATTTTTATTACTATATTAATAAAGACTCATTTTAATTATTAATAAAACTGACCACAATCTGAGCACAGAATGTATATTTTAGCATTAGAAAAATATGAAGAGGAGGAATTTTAATAATTTGAAGAGTTCAAGATTTGCACTAATATATTTTTGCCACCTATTAAACACCTTATGGAAAATTTCTCTGATCTTGAAAAGAAATAAATTTCAAAACAGAGAAACCTGACTATAATCTGACAGGTATAAACTTCAGAATATTAAAATCATCATAGGTAAATTAAAAGGCACACACAAATTGGGAAACACATTTTTCTGCAACTCAAAATACTGAGAGCCTTAAAACCTTAAAAGGTGGGGCTGATCGCGAACCCAGATCCTCCGGTCTCAGCCTCCCAAGTACTGGGATTACAAGCATGTGCCACCACGCATGGCTTTCCCAGAACTTTTTTAAACTTTTATTTGCACATTTATAGGCTTTAGTAAACTAAAGTATTATATTTTATCAATAGGAGCTGTCACACAAGATGTGATGTCTATATTTATGTGCATATATACTTCATTTGAGACTTGGTTAATAAACAATATTATTTCATAAAATATATAACCCTAAATTTACATAAAATATTCTTGTAAATTAACATCTAAGGTATCTAGCACAGTACTGAACATAGAGTTAACACTTCACACCTCCTCATGAACTGAGTGGTGTATTTTTTATTAAAATTCTAGAGTATGAGAGTTATGGTTTTCATGATTGAGCCAATCTGGAGTATCTCTTATAGTTTCATATATAATACTTAGTTTATTAACTATGGCATGTAATCAATGCACAGAGAATATCTATAAATGGTCATGATGTGCAATAAGATTAATAATAAATTAATAATTAAAAGACTAAAAAGTGTTAAAAAGCAGCTTAAAAATGAATTTGTATGTATACATACAAGCAAATATGATAAATTCCCCTTACAACAACTGTTACCTCCATTTACCTTTTAGGATATAATGTGAGTACAAAAAAATGTAATATGAAAGCATATAGAATTCAAATCATGTCATATTTGCTAAGCAAATCTGACAAGAACAAGTTTGAAATGACACATGCTATGGTTTGAATGTTTATGTCTACCCAAATTCATATATTGATATCCTAACCCCCAAAGTGAAGTATTAGGAGGTTGGGCCTTTGAAAGATGATTAGGTTATAAGAGTTCTGGGCATGAGTGCCCTAATAAAAGAGGCCCAAGAGAGACTCTTTGCCATTTTTGTATTATAAGGAGACAGGGAAAAGACAGTTTCCCATGACCCAAAAAGCAGAACCTACTGGCTAGTAACTTCATGTTATTAAAAAAAATTATTTTGTTGTTGGTTATAAGTCACCCAGTATTTGACATTTTGTTAATAGCAGACCAAACAAAGCCAGTACATACCAATGGACAACATTCAGAATAACCAGTGAAATAAATAAAAAAAGACCATTTTAAACCAAAAATAATATTGTATTTGAATATTTTAAATTTTGAAATTTTCTTACTAATCTAATAGGAAGTGAAGTAATAATTTTATTAGGTATTATGACTATAACAATTATTCTCAATTGTATTTTTATTAAACTATTTGCATTCTATTTAACTTGAATTATTCAGCAATTCAAATTAACATTGGATCAATCTGACATATAATTTTTTACATATTTTCTTAAAGTGAATTACCACAGAATCAATTGCAATAAAATTAAATTATTTAACATAATAAAAATTAATTAATTTATGTAACAAATTATTACAATATAATAATTTAAAGAATTGGTGAGAAATTTGGTGACAAAACATCTTTTGATTTTTTGAGACTTTTTATGAATAAAATTAATAGATAATATAAGCACTAACATTGTCAGACTCTCAAGTAAGTAATTATGAACATTTGGGTAGTTTTCACTTGAATTTAGAAACATGGTTAGCTGTTGTTTTATGTAACTTACCAAATAGTGTTTTTAAAATATCTTTTGTATTATTAGCTCTGTTTAAAATGGTATCTATGACAATCTAAAAAAATTCAATTACATGAAATTTCCTAATAGAAAAAATGTAGTATATACTAATAAAGCAAATTACTTCTTATTTAAAATGAACTTGATTATGATTTCCAAGTGCTAAATCAATCTATCTATGCTATATGTTGTTGCTTCAATATATGTGATCAACTTCATTCCTCCATTTATTGTGTAGAACTATGTTGCATAAATGTACTTGAACCTATTATCACAATTGAAGGTACTATAATATGTGGTTTAAGATATAAACATACCTTTGACCTAATGTGTTAGGGACATGGTTAGACTTATGAAATTATTTTTATCATATTTTGAGTTGAAGTATTATTAATAGGTGGTATCAATAAAAAAACCTTATATACTCATTAAAAATGTGATTCACAGATTAATACCAATATTTTATTTATTTATTTATTTATTTATTTATTTATTTATTTATTTATTTATTTATTTATTTATTTATTTATTTATTTTGCTGTTCTGGGGATTGAACCTACGATCTACACCCCTAGTCCTATTTTTTAATTCTTTATTTTTGAAACAGGATCTCACTAAGTTGTGGAGAGCCTCACTAAGTAGCTGAGGCTGACGGCAAACCTGGCTCCACCTGCCTAAGCCTCCCAAGTACTGGGATTACAAGCGTGTGCCGCCACATCCAGTTCTATATTATCTTTTATTGGTTAAACACCTCAGTCTGATTTTGAAAAGTCTTAGCTTCTTTTTTTCATAATACAGATGAAATCCATTGTGAATTCCTTATCACAAAACTTACTGCTTTCTTTTCTAAAAGGATTTCCTCTTTCTCTGAACCTTTTCTTATTACCATCTCTGTTATTCTCTCATATTACTTTTGGAACAGAATGCATTAGTCTTCACTTGTCTCTAAGCTTAGGTGAGTTTGTGGAATCCTAAATACACTATGGGTTAATACATACCAAGTCCTGATTACAGTATAAGGGATTTACAACAAAAACCCACAAACCTCAGACTCCAGCTTCCCCAGAGCAGAAAGGGAAGATGTATTATGAGATGTGTAGCTACAACCACACAATTTATGCAATGAAAAACCTCCCAGTTATGTTTAGTTAACAATGAAAAATATCTTTAACAATATTTGAAGACAATACATTTCCTTTCTTCCACAAGTTTAAACTCCCTCACATATGTCCTAGATACCATTTAATTTTTTGTAAGAAAAGTTGCTTTCATTATTAATCCTCTCCTTTTCAGAATCTTTAAACTCCCTCAAACAAGTCCTTCCCCTCTATCATGAAGATTCCTTTGTTAACCTCCATATTGAACCTCTGAATTTTCTTTCCTGCTCTAAACTTAACTTAAATTCCTTATTTTTCTCCTTATTACACCACCTTTCTTTCTTTGGCACCAATTCTTTTCTTAACATTTTCCAGTCTGCCTTGTGACTCCCACCTGTCCTGAGCTTCTTTCCCTAACACTTTCTGTGTTGCTAAGAGACAGTCTCATCTCTTTCACTGTGGATTCTGAAATCCTATTCTTTTAATTTAAATGCTATACATCCTCATCCTCATCACAGAATGGTCATTTTCCCTATTACTCTGAATGGAAAGTAAATGCTTCAACAAGAATTCCTGCTTTCCTGGACTTTGAGAGAAAGCTGGTCAATAGAGAGAGAAGCACACAAGTGATATTGGCATTCTTCTGGGTCTGTAGTGCTGTTTCTACGTGTTTACTTTTCTAATCTCATGTAAAATCTGTTTCATTTATGTTTATACCACTATTCTTTCTTGATGATATCATCTATATCTAAGGCAATTTTCTATCAATCTTAGGTTCTTGGTGACTTTAACGCTTATATTAAAATTCTAGCATCAAAGTGTGTTGCTTTCCTTGCCTTTCCAAACTATAATGCATGTTTCATCGGCCCTAGAAACCCATTCTCAAGATGAAACACTTTATCTTTACATTATTTGGATATGGTCAACATCTGAATTCTAAAAATCATTAAATCTCTGAAAATAACTTATTCATTTGTTTCCACTGGTCTCCAATATCACCATAAGTCTTAGTTCTACCACTGAACCCTTTCTTTCTTAATATATTGAAAATTCTGCATCTAAATGTCATTTAACATGAATAACACCCCCTTCCAAGCCATTCATTTAGACATCACTTCAACTGCTTTCCTTGCTGACCACCTTTAAATTGCTCTTTCTTTTCTAACTGCCCACAAACTTTCATGCTTGGATCCAAGTGTGTTAATAAGCCAATCACACAATTTTATAAAACAAATGCTATTATAAATTTATGGTCTCCATTCAGTAAGCCATCACCATTCCTTTACATAGTCTTGGTGCACTCCCCCTCCCATCACCCATGGTAACTACTTTTAACTTTTAATTCCACCACATCATCAGGAAGCCTGGCTAACAATCACCATCTTTATTTATTTAATTTATTTTCCATTTCCCTTTTTTTCCTTCTTCAATTTGGCTTCCAACTCCAACAAATCCCTGAAACCAATCAGCCAAAGATTGTTATTGACTAGTTTTATTATTTAACAGCACATGTTTTACTCTAGAATTTGGCTCTGTTGACCCTTTCCTTAAATGCTTTCCGTCCTTCAATTTTCTTTTTTCATGAATATCTTACTGTCCTTGGAATGTTCTTTTCAACATAATTTTCTGGGTCTTATTCTTTCATCTGCTCCTTAACTGTAAATAAATCTTGTTAATCCCAGAATTTTAACTCCTGGCTTTTTCAGAATTCTTCATATACCACTGACAACCCCATTCACTCCAACGGCATCACGTAAATGCTGAAACTCTAAGTCTCTAGTTCAGGCTTCTCATTTCCACTTTCATACATCTAATTGCTTTAGATCTTTATACTTGAACACATCAAATGAACCTTAAACTCAACCCATCTCCAAAATGAACTCTATCATTCCCCTAAAACATTTACAACCCATATTCCTCAACAAATGTACCACAATCTTTCCAAACATTTCAATAACCTCTTCCTGCATCAGTAATATACAGTGTTGTCTGACTTGCAGATTCTACATCTTCAAATAAATGTTCATGTATTAATTGCCTCTACTGATAATCTCAATTTAACAGACTCTTCCCCTGTCTTAACTGATAATTACAAATACTCTTATATGACTTGTCTACTTATATCACTCCAGTCCATATGTTACATAGATTCAAAAGTAATCTTTCTAGAAACAAATACCTAACTCTGTTATCCTGTTGCTTTACATGCAGTCAATAACCTACACAATCTTAGTGAATCTCATTCCTACCTACGTTTGCCTAAACTATTTGAAGACTTTGGCAGTATTTTCTTTGCCAGAAATGCTGTCTATACAAGAAGCCAACATTTTTCAGCTTTTAATATTTAACCCAACAGTAATGTCTTCTATGAAGTTTTTCCTGACCTCACACACATTTATTCATTCCTAGGTAGAAATAATACCAACTTTTGTGATTTCACTTTATTCTATATAAAGTATTATTGCATAGCACCAATAATTACTTATTGACTTTACTTATTAGATATACTAGAGCATGTCCACAAAGACAGGGAGCTATTTTGTGTGTTATATTATCTCTAGCACCTTAGAACAGTATCACACAAAATGTGTTTAATAAATGTGTGTCAAATGAATGTTCAAGTTTCAGCCTAAAGGTTACCTATTCTGTGAATGCCTTTCTGGCCATCTGTTAAAACAGATTTTATTTTACTTTATGGCTTTGAAGAATATATTATTAGAATCATCCATACGGACACATAAACATAACACATTATTTACATCTCTTAATTCCTCAGTGATTCTGATAGCTACTTTAGGGCACATATTAGGTCTTTGGTATCCTCCACAGTCTAGAATGTTGCTGAAATCATGTTAGAAATAAAATACTTGTAGAATAATGTAAAATAACTGAAAATAAATTTTAAAGGTAAAATAAGCTTGAAAATAAATTACGGTTAATTTATTAATTTATTCTATCTGACTTTCATAAATATATGTGTATATATATTGCATCTATAGTTAGTTATCTAGTTATGGAAAAATTACATACATATACATATTCCATCAAAATTTTATCCATCTAGTTAAAGCAGTTGCTGCTAAAATTGAATGCACATTTTTTAAAAATGAATGTAAGATTTAACATTTTCTTAGAGAAAAATGAAAAATTATGAAATGAGTAAAAATGATAAAAAAAATTTCTAGAACAAATTAGATAAATGAAAACATAACAAAGAAAAGCAGTAGAAGAGACAGACCTGCATGTCTTCTCCTTGTGTAGTCCACATCTTCTGTAATCACATCGTATAATGGACAGACATAGACAAAGGAGATGGGTGTGAGTGGATGTACTCAAAAGGTAAAAAGTGACACTGAAGGAAAGGGCGCCAAATCATTTAGAGAAAGAATCCTGTGCAGAGGTCGTAGGGAAGATAAACTCAAATACATACCATAAAAAAAGAATATGGAAGAGTTGATGGCAAATTAGTTAGGTTACTGTAAGTTAGCAGAATCAGAAAAATAAAGTTAGTATGTAAGTAAAGAGGATTCAAAAGTTTATAGTTATTTATATATGGCCATTCTGGAACACCAATGCTGAAGAAAGATGCCATTAGTAAAATGACCACATTATTCAAGACATTACTGAGACCATTAAAATCTGTGAAAATGCATTTAGATTTTTAGTTATCTGAAGGTAAGAATTTAATTAAGTCATCATCAAAAAGAACAACAAAAATAGTTCCAAAAATAGTTGTAACAGATATCTATGCTCTTTAACATTTCCCAAATTAATGAATGGACACATGAAAATAAAGTGTGGTAATCAGGACAATTTTCATTGAATAATTTCAACTTAGCAAAATATTATCATAAAATACTATGGAGTGATAATATAAATAAAATTCATTATAAGAAAAGTGGCTGAAATGTATGGCTTTATTTTATTATTAAAAATTCAAATGAACAGATATGGACATATTTTCATTGATCATATTCTTTTACTGCCAATTTATCCTAAAAATTCTGAAAAAAACACATTATAAATTATTTAAATTTGTATTAAAAATTTTCCATCCACATGCAATATGTACTAGAATAGACATAGCACACATTTTCGAAACACTTCTTTCTCCAATGCTAGCTGGAGAAGTCCAAAATATTTTATACAGTGTTTTGAAAGCAACAAAAAAGTATTCTGTTAAACTCAGCATTCAAAGAAAAAAAATTATTTCAAAGAATTAGTGGGTAGTGTTAATTAGCCCAGATAATACAACACAAAACCAAGATCTCCTATTTTAATTACCTACCTAACTTTGAATCTGATACCACAAAATTCTTCAATCAAATCACACATTCAGTTCTGCAATAGTTATATCATGGTTTTTAAGTAAATCATGGAAAAATAGGTTGGAATATCAATATATTGAAATTATCCCTTGAGAGAATTCCTGTAATAAATTTTTATGAATATTAAAAATTAAAACTTTTGAGTATAAGATAAAGTGCTAAGATGACCAAAAATTTTTATTAGGAAAAAAGGGAAGTCCTAGAATAAATTCTAGAAACTGGAAAATGAATGACACAATTGGAAACCTAAAAATGTTCTTTTTATTATTATATAAGCATGTCCCTTCACCTATTCAAAATCAGAGATTCATCACAATTATATTTCCCAACTGGAGGCTACTAGTAGTATTGATGAGTAAAGAAAACTTCGATCCTCCTGTAATGTACTCATACCCATTAAAATGATATATGCCGTATTTTTTTTATTCTCAGCCCATCCATTTCTTAAAGGTAGAAAAAAATCAGAGATATAAAATAGGCCAATGTTGAATTCTCTCATATCTTGCTTAATGTTTGCATACAAAATCTCCCTAGATACTCTTTGACCACATTACTAAAATAGTTTACTGACATGTTTAAAAAAGTTGTTTATATATATTTCATCTCTAAGAAAATTTTACTTTTTGCAGAAAGTACAAAGTCTTCACAAACAAAGCTGCTTTTTCTACCAAGTATATTCCTCTGTTTTGGATTACTTTATATGGCATTGATGCATTGGTTTTCACATTATGAGGATTTAAAACATTAAAAATTCTCCTCAACTCATCCATTCATTATAGTGAATAATGAAGGCATGTAGAGTTCAAGTGACTTACCCAATGTCATAAAATGTGTTCAGTGGCAGAGCAAAAAAGAACAGTAGTCTCTTGATTACCCAATTTTCTTTCTAATACATGCTATATCATCCAATAAAAATCAAGTGAAATAAAAAGCCAAACAATGAAAAAAAAAAAAACCCTCTCATGGTGACACCTGACCTAGACATATATAGAATTTAATTGAAAAAAAAAAAAAAGTACATGCCACCACTGGTCAAGCACTCAACCAATGCTTTTATTCCTGTAAGGAACAAGGTAATATTATTTCAGAACCAGTAAGTAAAAAACAATTTTAGATAATAATAGAATATTTACATTACTCAAAAGGGGATGAAAGTATCTTGACTATGATATCCCTAATAATTAAAGATATCCATTAAATAATTTTCTATTGTTTATGTGAATATGATATATTAACAAATAGAGCATAGCTAAGCTTATATAAAATATAACTTTAGCAGATAGAATATTCATGAAAATCATAAAATTTCAATGTATAATTATAGTTATACCAAATATGCTTAAAATATTGGAGGGTACTTTCTTGCCTTCCTTGTGTTACAGTTTTATGATGTACTATTTGTATTAAAATAACTCATTTTAAAACAGAAACATATTTATCTCATTTCAACAACTGTGTCTTACGTAAATGGCAACAAACTATAAGTATTTATTTTGCATATAGTAGTGTAATGAAGAGTAGACTTCAGTGAACCTTCAAAGAAGTTAAGGAAATTCCCTCCACTCTTCACATCCCCCTACCTATCTTTCAATTATTACTATGCCACAGTCAAATATTATACTTTTCAGCGCTATCAATGACAATTTGAAAGAGAATTCCTCTTTCATTTAGCCAATAACCAGTTACCAGACTCCTCTATAACCAATGAGCCAGACTCTTTATTTAACCATTACCAAAAGAATTATTAGAGATAGTAAAAGTCTCCTCTCTCTCTCTCTCAGGTGCCCACCACTGACACAGTTATGGCTGGATCTTTGTTGAAGACTTAGCAAACATAAAGATTTTATAAAGCACATGAATCGTGATTTTTGTTGTTGTTGTTGCTCACTACATCATATGAAATAAAATATTTTCAGAAATCACAATGAAATAAAAGAAATTTATAAAATATAATTAATAATGCATAAGCACCATTTTATCACTTCTTAGATTATTTTTCAACAAATGTTTTAAAATTTAAGGTACCATCAAGTTGCTAACTAAAAAGGATTGATTTTTAATTAATCAAAATACTGTAATATACAAACACATATGCAGCCCCCGACCCACACACTCTAAAGCTGACTCTATTTTGGTTTAAAAAATTTTTTTCATCTACTAAAGATGTATATTATACAGGAAATCATTTGGATTAAGTATACTCTATATAAAAGCATGGTCACACAAAAATATAGTTTCAGCTATTACATAAAATTTTGTTTAAACCAAAAATCCTTCCCTTGCCAATATGTTTTAACCATTATATTTCCACTAAACACATACTTCAAGTTCAAACAGAAATAATAACTAGTAAACAACTTTATTTTAAAAGGCAAACAAATGGGGGCCTGTTTATCCATAAAATGCAGTTTTCATCAAGAGTATATGATATCTATCTGAAACTTTGTTGACTGGCCAATGCTCCTACTTAATCACCATTACAAATAGGCATTCCCTTAGCCCTCTTATCAGATTTAATTATACTTGAGATTTGTCCTATATAAGCAAGCATTAGGTTTAAACATTGCTGACACAATGAAACAAAAGCCTATGTCATTTACAGGAAAATGGATGGAACTAGAGAATATTATGCTGAGTGAGACCAGCCAATCTCAGAAAGTCAAGGGTCATATGTTTTCTCTCATATGTTGAAGCAAGAGAGAAAATAGAAAACAAAATGGATTTCAGATAAATGAGGAGAGAGACCAGCAGAATAGTGAAAGGGGATTGGAGGAGGGGAAAAAGAGGCTTGACGAAGGAAACAATTCAAATAATGCTATATTCACACATGAAGGCATCACTATCAATCTCATTAACATGTATGAGGAGGAGAGGAGTGGGATCTGGACAAAACACACCAAGTGCCGTGTGCATGTACACTTTTATCACTTTGAACTTCACTATGATGTATAATTTCAATGTATCAATAAAAGTATATTAAAAAGATTTTCAGTATATATCAGAACTTCTGCATAACTAATAGTTCACCATAGTATGAGGATTTATTAAATGTCATATAATATATAATGCTTCCTGTGGAGAAAGAAGCAATACCTTTCCAAAAAAAGCCTAGGTAAACATTTCAGTAGGAAGGACCACAATGATACAAAGGTCAGGATAGAGCATATTTGTATCTGTGCAATGTTTGGAATCAATATAGAGGACTGATTACTTCTGAGGGTGTTAGTAGCATTTAATTCCAAAATTTTATCACCCAATTTGTTTCAAAACATTTACTTAATTTTTCTTACAGAACTTTATTTTCTTCATCAAAATAAAATATATCCATTCTTTAAATTCTTATTAAGTTTTCAATGTAATTACTAGATAAAAATAATTAAATATTTCAAATGCAACAAATATATTCATTCTATAATACTCCAGAAATAATCAGAAGATACCCAATAATGACTAACAATGCAATCCTATTTCACTTTTCCAAATTGGAAGAATTAAATTAGCATCAAATTAGAAGTCTAATTTAGAATTCTATTTTGTACTGATAGGAATTTTATCTACTTCTAAGAAATTTCAAATATTCAAGAATAAAAGGAAACAAAAGTACAATATATGGGAATACTAAAGAAAAAATTTTAAAATATAAAGCTCACTAACAATATTTATCTTTCCTTAAGATAAATTGTATAAAACAAATTCCAAAGGTGAAAGTAAGAAAAATCCCTACCTTTACCATAGTTATAAGGTCTATAAAGAACACAATATGGAAATATCCACATTGAAAAAAATTAAAGATTAATATATTAATTAAGACATACAATACTAAAACTAGGGTCTTATGTACAGGTAAAGATGCAAGAATATCTTCAATATACAAATGTTAGTTATATTGTACCCCAGCAAAGTGTTTTCATTCCCTGACTTAAAAAGAAGACTTTTTTTTTTTTTCAGATAAGATACAGCAAAGTTGGAGCATTGTCATGGTTTCAGAGTACTTACAATAAGGGTAGCTAAGTAATTCAAGATTTTCCCAGGTATAACATACACTTGGAGCATAATAAATCAAGGCTGACCATCCTCTGATGACTGGTGTGAATGAATCATCAAAAATATCAGAAGCCACTTAAAATTATATTTCCAAGTAGATTCTGAACTATTCAAGTCCAAGATAAGTCTCAAGAGTTTCACATTTTAGAGAAATTGTGATAATTAGTTCCAAAACATTCATTAAACCTTTATTTAGGTTAGCTTTCCCAATAGACTTTTTTGTGTGTGTGAGTTAAATATAGGGTTAAAATATTTTAAGTAGAAATATGCTTTTTTCATCTTCATTTCTACTTACATTAAGAACAGATAAACTCACAAAGTAAAAATAATAAAATTCAATCATTTAAAATTTGTTTTCAATGTTTAACAGCACTGTACTATTAAACACCATAATATTCTTGCCTAGAATCAGACTGCTAACTGAAGAAATAAGCAATGGATTATCCTTGCTTATGTACCATTGATGTATATTAATAACATTTTATTAACAGTAATGCTTAAAATCGAATCCATAGTTTAGATGAGGAAGATGTAGACTAAACATACTTGTAAATTCTTGGGTTTAAAATTATATGTAGAACATCTGTATTTTATGTTCACATCAAAACCATTAACATGATAAATATCATTATACTTCCCTAGGATGTTCACCAATATAGCTATTGATTATGTTAAAGACACTGAAAGTAAACAACTCCTCTTGCTGATAATCCTGTCAAGATATCCTTGTTAAGAAATGGAAGATTTTTCTCTAAAAATAAATGCAGATACTAGTTCATGATATTAAGACTCATTCAAATATTTAACTCATTTTCTATTCCATGTCATGCCATTTAGCCCTTCAATTCTACAGTCTCATGTTTAAAGCAAAAATTTTAAGTGTTACTTTTATTATTAGTATACTTCCTATTACTAATAAAATTCTCAGTCATTTTAAATTATTGTTGCATAGACCTTCACAGAACTGGAATAGAAAGGAAAAACAATTATACTTTTGATATATAACCACCTTTGGGTCCAAGCCTTTGCAATTTTTTCCTAGTGCAATAAGTTTATCATAATAAACCTATAGTAAGGAATCCTTGACAATTTATAAAAGGTTATCCCTTAAGATTTTAGATCATAAATCACAATTAATAAATTACTAATATTATAATTGTACTTAACTAAAAAATAAATAACTCCAAATATGTTTTCTGTAAAGTTCATGCTCATAAACATGTGGTTTAAACATGTGGTTTAAAGCATGTTTATGAGCCCCACCATATATCTCATTACTTTCCTCCCATTTTATCATTTCAAAGTTCTCTATTATTAAAACTATTCTCTACATATCTTACTTTTCCTTTAGAAACACACAAAAATATAGAACACTGAAATCTAACACTTATTTCATCACCTTAATATACTGCATACTTACTTGTAACATTTAGAGTTTGAATTTAGAGAATCAATTTTTTTTTGTATATAGGAAAACACACAATTAGAAAATAGAAAAATCTACAAACAGTAAGGCACTCTAATTAAATTATATTTTTTTCTACTGAAGACATACATTACATTCAATTAGAGAGCTTTAGTCATAAAAAAAATCTATGGCATATGTGAGAATAAACTAAAAGTATTGGAAAATCTTTAAAATTTTGCATTTGTGAGAGTTAAATTTTAAGCCAAACATTGCATTGTTTCATGATTTTAATATACAAATGTAGATACACAGATGGCCATAGCCACAAACACAGTAACGTATCATATTATGGCATCCAAGACAAACAGATAAGTAATAGTTTATGACCCGTATCACAAAATATAGCAAGGAGAGCTTCTCACAGTAATTTTTTATATAAACCTTAACATCAAACATTAATTTTCTACTTTTTTACTATAAAAATATCAAATATATTAAGCTAACCAGTACTTTTTAAATAGACTGATTCTTAGGTAAAGATTTAAATTTCTTACAACTCTATGACTGTAATCAATTTCCCAATGTGAATTCTAGTTTACTTTATGACATTTTAAAAGCAAATTCCAGATTATCATTTGTGCTTTGTCATCTTCTCTTGCTCTCCAGGCTTATTATGTAATACAGTAAATTTTCTCAAAGCACCTTATTCTTCTCTTTACTAGCACTTATCACAATTATAGCAGCTTAATAATTAATAATTATCTTTTATTTGTGTTTTTGTCAGATATAGACCCTATGAGGGCAATTGCTTTGTCTGTATTTTCTACCCAATAATTTATTGCCAACTGCAATTCCTAGCAGATAACAGGATGGCAATGAATACATCTTAATAGGTTAGTTTAATTCATACAACAACATATTTTAAAATATGAGTTGCCATATTTTAAAATAACATTAACACTTTTACTACAGATAAGCATTTTACATAATGATATAATTAGTAAACTCTAAGTTTTAAATAATTCAGTAAAAATCTTATGGTATTTTCATCTAATTTCTAATTAAAAGTAGTATTGATTATTCAGTTCATTGATCTCTGCAACTTTTCATTCCTTTCTTTTACTCCTCCTTCCAAAATTTAGAGTTTTTAATCTACTTAATCAAATTATTAAAACAAAAGAGAACAGCTATAACAAAAATGCTTCTCTACAACTCACTAGTGGAAATAATGGTTTGAAGAGATTCTTAGTAAACTCATAAACAATGCCATCCCTCTTCCCTGTTATTCTTGGCAATATTTTTCAGCTCCAGGAGTTTTAAGTAAATTATTATAATATGTTGTATAAGTATATCAGTAGCATTTATACATTAAAAATATAAATGGCATACAAAGGTAAATTTTAAATAATATACTGAGCTTTCTATAGTATTTTTTAATGGAAGAAAGCACCTTTCCATTAAGGTACAATCAAATATATAAAACAGATAGTCATTAGTGTTTACATTAGTCATGTTTTCCCAAAAGTACTAACTAATAATAATAAAATAATCATGTTTCCCCCCCCAAAATATGTTAAAATTAGTTTTCAAAACAAATCTTGGAATAAAGTATTCACCACTCCAATTTATATGGAATCCACAGACTATAAAGTTCACACCAAAATGAGAGAAATGAGGTACAAAGACACACGCATTTAAAAAGCATGAAATGCAATGTTTATAGTCTCATGCTTTCATGTGGTTTCCAAACCCTGACAAACCTGGCTCAGATTGGTGTTTCTTTTTCGGCAATGGTTTGTCATCACTTATTGTACCATTCACCTTTTTCTGCTGGTCTTCCCATGTAACTTCTAGTATAAATCAAAAAGAAAGTAATCAGAGCTTTTCAGAAACATTAGATAAACTGCATCGTAAGAACCTAAAAACAGGTCAGGGATTGGAGGTTTTTTCTTTTTGTTTAGATACTTCTCCTAAATTCTCACATATATGAGTTAATATGTAGTTGGCATTTTTCACACAGGAATGTGACAGTATTGCAACTGTTTTTGTTTTATTTTTATAGATTTCAAAATCCAAAGCACTAAAGTTTATTTTTGGTAAATTTTAAAATCTATTTTTAATAAATGCATAGGGCCAAGGTAGAAGAATATGATAATAATTAAAACAATCTGACAAATAAAAATCATTTTGTAGATATTAAATAATACTAATTTATTTCAGAAATAAACATTTTATTAAACTGTTTTACTTTGGTGAAATGAAATTTTTATATGCAATTATAGAGATTTTTATACATATCAAGAGAAATTCATACACACATTTCACACACATACATAGTAGAAACGGCGATTTTACTATCATATTTAGTATTTTCATTAAATGGTAAAAAATTTATATTCTATGAAATATTTCGGAAAACACCCTGATAAAGGATGACTACAGTATTTACTAGTACCAGCTTGGTATCGTTGAATATGAGTTACCTGGCTTATCTAAAAATGTCTAGAATTACTTCTAGTGTGGCATAACATGCATTCACTCAATATATTTTCAGCATCTACTATAATCCAGGAACATTTTGTTATTGGGAATATAACAGCAAATAAAATATACAAGAATTCATACTCATAAAAATTATATTTTAGTAGAAAAGATGAAGCTTATAAACAAGACAAGTAATGAAAGTCTATCATTACTTAGACATTGCTAGGTGCTAGAAGACAAATACGAGGTAGGTAAGAAGGAAATGAAATTTCAAGAGAGATTGGAACTATTTATAGGGTAGTCAGAGAAGTCCTCTCAAAGAAGGCAGCTTTAGAGTGAAGTAGTTAAGAATGTAAGGTAGTTATCTGACAGGACATTCTAGGTAATAATATGTCCTGAGGTGAAAGCAAGTGTGATATTCCAGAAAAGCATGGAGGTCACTGTTGCTGGAGCAGAGAGAACAAAGAGAAAGTCACAGAAGAAGGTAAGATTAAAGTAGCAATGGAGGGATATTGGAGAGTGCCTTGTTGGTCAGTCACATATTAAAAAATTCATTGGCTCTCATTTCATCCTATTCTCATAAGCAATTACATATCTTACCACTTGCCTTTCTTTTTATTCATGATTCTTGTTGTTCCTAAAACACAAAATTTATTTATGTTCTCTATATAATGTATACACAGTGTTTGAAAATAACTTATACAGTATTTTCAGTGCATTTTGCCTGTGGCCTGTCACATGTAGTCAGGTATGAAATTTTCCACTTGTGGTATTCTGTTGGTGCTTAGAAGTGTCATTTTTTGGAGCATTTGGTTATTTTAGATTTGTGGAACAGTGATGCTCAACTGGTACTCTCAGATAATCATAAATAGTGTGTAGCAGATGAAGAACATAGACACTACATCTCAATTTCAGTAGTTAATGTTGCTGTTCACTAGGAAATTAAGTTACCATTAACCATTAATTTATTTTCCCTATTTAAATTATTTTACCCACCCATTTTTTTCCTCTTCTTTATAAAATTATACTTTGATCATAAACAAGGTTAAGTCATCTGTTTGGTGATCTTTAAGGATAGAGACATTGTGATTACTAGATAAATACCATTAATGATGAAATTTGTTGTTATTCAAGTTTCTAAAGTCATGCTACAAGGGATGTAGACCATTATTATGTAAATTCTAACCCCATACAGTTTCACTATACATATGTAGCATTCTGGTACCTCATACACCTTTGATGATAAATGGTAGAGTATGAACATATTTTATAATCCTAAGCTACGCCAAACATAACTGGAAAGATAAAACCACTGTCAAAGTGAAAAAATATCTCTACTACAATATCAAACATATATGACTTTGAATATATTGCTGTTTTTCATTATACTATTAGAATTGAATGCAGTATAAACATTTTCTAACTCCTAAATCTGAAATAAATGCTATTAATTATATGACACTGTATTCTGGCCCAAGATAAATCATGTACTGCAAGGAAATGAACTTACTTTGGAAGTACTAAGGTTATACTTAGGTGTGTAGCTTACACCCTGATTTTCTAACCAGTAAACAATCTGATAAAGATATAATAAGATTTCCAAACAATAAAGAATACAGATAAAGATGCTATATTTCAATCAACTGGTAGTGGAATTAGAAATCTTAAAATCCTTAAAGAATATAAAAGTTTTGTGATAAACTCTGACTAGTTAAGACATCTTTAGCTAAAAGAATGAGAAAACCACCTGTTCCTTAGTCAAAGTTAATCTGTAGTAACATAACCAACAGACTAATTTCCCCATGTTTGTGAAAATAACAAGCTTATCAGTATTAAAGTATTTGTTCATTTTGAATGATCTGCACTTTGGGGTACCTACCAATAAACAATGTGAAAGATTTTAGAACCATCACAGAGCTTTGTGCCTAAAATAAAATATCACAGCTATAATTTTCAAAAGGTGTTTCACCACTCAGCATTTGATAGTTTGTGATGTTCCAAAATATAGAAGAATGGCATCTTTGAAGCAAGATTACATGTGCTGAAGTAGAAATTGTCTGTTTTGAAAACCTGTAAATTGGCTGACAAACAGTATTTTCTAAAGTGTGGGCAAAAAAAAAAAAAAAACACCTTAAAATATAACATATTTAAAGTAAACACTGTGAGTTGATATTTCAGTTGAAGATAAATTGTTTATAGAGTCAGCTTTTTTGACAGTGAAATTAGTAAATATTTGTTGAAAAACTATATGTCAATAAAAGGAAAGTTCCAATAACATTGAGCTTATAAATACCAGCCAATACAACAATGAAAAAACAAAATTACGTCCATCAATGATTGGTAGAAGAGGCAATAAATATGCCACTAGATAGGGCCAGGAAAGGTGGCTTCTAGTGTACTGCCATCATAGAGTAAATATATAGCTTAAGGCAAGCTTCAACGGTTCTCTGGCCTCTGGATTTGTTATATTTGATATAAGAAAGCTGGTTTTGAAAAATCTGTAAGGTTATTCCAGCTCTAACACCATTGTGTTGCTCTTGCTTCTTACTATTCCATATTGTTTAGTCAAAATAAACTTTGTGGAAGAGTACTTGTTCACAGGTATGATGAAATTGAAATGCAAGAGTCACAAGATTTCTCACAAGTTTGAAATGTAGCTATTATTAAACTCTATATTAAAAGTAAAGTGTCTATTTTTAAAACAGAAAGGAAGTCATATAAAGAAAAGAACTGACAACTCAATTCATTAATACTCAAAAACAATGCTAAGAGCTACTTATACCCAGTCCTCTTTGATTTTATAAATCTTATAATTAAAGTAAACCATTTAAAGCATTTAAAAGCAAACTCATTTGCTATAAAAATATGTTCAAATTGAAAGCTATTTTAATTACAATAAACGAAATAGCAAAAAAGTCTGCCCTTGCAATACCTTAAAGTGACTTTTCTATTAAAGGATTGACGGTAATACCTGAAAAATAAAAATCTTAATTTTAAATAGTAAAGATCTAATTAAAATTTATACAGAGAGCTAGCTCATCATATTGTATACCTATTACAAAAAAGTGAAAATCAGAGATGTATAATTTAATTTATTTGGTAAGTACTACTTTGAAAGAATGCATGTCAATCGGCTTCGATAAAAACTAGGAACCATTAGAGTAAGAAAAAGTTTTTTCTAGTAGGATACATTTTTTTTCCATAAAGACTCTTATTGGACATTTCAAAATTCACTGATTAAATATTTGGTTGTGGCCGGGCGTGGTGGCACACGCTTGTAATCCGAGCATTCGGGAGGCTGAGACCGGAGGATCCGGGTTTGCGGCCAGCCTCAGCTACCTAGTGAGGCACTCTGCAACTTAGTGAGACTCGGTTTCAAAAATAAAAAATAAAAAATAGGGGTTGGGGGTATAGCTCGGAGGTAGAACGCCCCTGAGTTCAATCCCCAGTACCAAAAAAAACAAAAAAACTTTGGTTGTGAAACTCTTAAATGTAATATAATTAAAGTGACATACAATGAAAATTTATTTTTAAAATTTAATAAAATCTAAATAATATTTTTAAAATTTGAAATTCCTAAACAATCACTCTGTTTATAGCATCCCTAATTTATAGATAGGAAAGTTTGGTGACTGACTGATTTAAATAATACTAGAGAATTTGAGGAGTGTTTACATTCATGAAAATTTAACTATGAGGTGATTTTTTGTGTGTGTGATGGAAAATCTGCATTTCTATCAAGTGACTATATACCAGCTAGTTTTCATCATACCAAGTAGTCTATCCTATATTAAAACTATTGCTTAAAGAGCACAAATTCCTACATTAGCAATATTTTATTTGGATAATGTGTTCTCAGGTTTGTTGATATACAGCATTGCATTTGACCCTATAAAGTACAAAAGAGATCTTCTATCCCTTCAGCTTTACAGATAAATATAAAGAATAATATAAATATAAAGAACTGACTAATAATTATAAGAAAAGAATATTTATCCTAGTTAACAAACAATTTACACACATTACCTTACTGGATTCACAAAGTAGCATCCTGGGAGTGAAAGAAATGTGCTGATTTTCTTTACCCAGATGAACTAGCTTGGGTTAAAGCCCTAGAGTCACACCATTGGTACACTGTAAAGACAGGCGCTGGGCCAAAGTTCCAAAACCCGTACTCTTTCTCTTGTACCATATCACCTTCCTAAGATAAAATTACTCTCAACAACAAAGAGAAGAACATGATTTTAGGCTTGTATTTAGGAAGTCAATAGTAATATGGCCTTGAACAAAGACTGAAGTTTGCAAAGTGGTATGAAGTAGAAAGTTCTTCTCTAAATTTGGTTAGTCACTCGAGACGTTGGAAGTATAGAAAAAATAATATAAGCAAAAGGACAAGAATAGTAAAATAAAGATAAACGGCCTTCAAAAAATAAAAGGAAAGGTTAGGGGAAAAATTAGAAAATACCTGTTTATAAGTTCTTAACTAATACAACTGATTCATTTAGGCTTGGGAATTATGAATTGGTAGAGGAATTTTTTAAAAATATACTTCTATTAGTACACTGTAGTTACACAACTGTCCAGTGTAATACAAACATACAGGCACGCAGCACTTGGTGTATTTCCCTCTGGATCCCATTCCATTTACCCCACCTCCCCATACATGTTAGTGACATTGGTAGGGATGTCTTCACATATGGATAGAGCATTATTTGAACTGTTTCCTTCATCAAGCCTTATTTTTCTCTCATCAGCTCCCTCCCTAGATCTTCTTCCACTATTCTACTGGTATCTCTCCTCCTTTATCTGAAGTTCCTTTGTTTCTTGTTTTCTGTCTAGCTTCTACATATGAAAGAAAACAAAAGACACTTGACATAAGACCCTTGACTTTCTGAGACTGGCTGATCTCGCTTAGCATAATATTCTCCAGTTCCATTCAATTTCCTGTAAATAACATAATTTTATTCTCCATCTTTTGTTTATACACAGATATGACTTTTTAACATATAAGGTTTAGTATATAATCCTGACAGCAATTAATCACTAACAGCCAATTACATTGTATCTGCTAACATTCCAAAACCAAACAATTTAACAAACAACAATATAAGCAATAAATTGGAAAAAAAAGCAGCTTGAGACATCAGATTTCATCAGCTACATCTCCAAAAGCACTTATTTTGTCTTAATATCCTTAAAGATTATTTATTTTACAGAAGAGAAAACTCTAACCCAGAGAAGCCAAAATATTTGCTTCTAAGTCATAAACTTAGAAGTCTAAATGAACTCAAGACCCAAATATCTAACCTCCAGGGGAGTCCTTTAAACACTATAAAACTGGAAAAGTTCCAGTGGATTAAAGAGTTCTTTTACTTTAAGAACAGTAATCTAAACATATATTGATTTTTACACATGTATTGAAACATATATAAATAAATTAAATGTATGTATTAGTGCATTATAAAATTGCTTATGCCACAATCCAATCCTATTTATTTTCACTTGGTATTATTTCTTATGTAAGCTATTTGATTAAAAATAGCAATAAGATTACTGATTTCCCAAGGAAATATGAAACTATTGAATAATTGGTTCAAGATAATGAGTATAATCACGTTTAACTTGACATTAAGCCTGAAATTAATGTTTTCATATTGTGTGCTAAAAATAAAAATTATGGCAAGATAGCACTCAGAAATCATAGCAATGATAGCTAACACTTATATACTTATATTATGACAAGTATTATTCTAAGAATCTTAAATATACTGATATATTTAAGAAAATAAATTTATAGCATATCTATACAGCAAGTAATGTTTTTTAGGATGGACAGAATTGGCCATTATCACCCTACCACGGCACTTAGTACTTTACCATATCTTTCAGAATCCTTTCCCACAACTTAGTTTTCTCCACACACTTGCTTCCTATGAAGTTTTGTATGTGACAAAAGCTCAGTGTGGTTCCCCTGGAGATATTTACATTTCAGTGTTCTAGAAAGCCTAAAAGCTTCTGATTATTAAAATAAGAAATTACAGAATAGCAGAATATGAAGTATTATGACAGAGAGTAGAAAAAATACTTTGTTGAAAACCTACCCCAAACCCCACAAAACTTACCTCCCTTTTATAAAACTGACCCTGAATAGATATCTCAATCTTAAGACATTTTACATAAATTACACACTATAGAATAATCTTATCAGCTATGTTTTATTTGTTGTTATATTATTAGTTTTTTTCTTCAGAGTTTCCCAAAGACAGGGATATGTCTTACTCATCCTCACATCCTCAATAACTACATAGATAGCAGTTATTGGCCAAATTAAACTAAAACATTAGCTTATGTCTAAAATAAAATAAATGGTTGAAGCTCATGAAAGTAAAACACCCTCTATCTGAAGGGCCTGGTATAAAAATGCATACAATCAAAAGTCTAGACTAGAGATCTGCTACTATGTGGGTTTTACAAAGTTAATTATCATCTAGAATTCTACTCTAAAATTCTGAATTTCTGTGAAGAAAAACTATTTTTTAAAAATATGAGATTTCTTCAAATCTAAAAGTCTTTGACGCTAAATCTAAGAGTTAAACCTCCTAACAGTGATAGATGTCTTGGTAAACTACAGGCAGATGGGATGAGGTTAGATGATACTACATACTAAAGTCATAGACTTGGATTTACAACACAAACAGTGAACACAAAGTTTCCCACGTATCCTTGTGTTCTGTTCCCCTGACCTCTCTCTTCAGCTTTAGATTTTTATTCCTTTTCTCTCTTTTACAGCCAAACTCTTACTCTTCTTTTCAATGTAATCAGATGTTTCCAAATGCCACACCTCCAACACTACTCTCAAAAGTCAACTTGGTGACTTGCTACTTGCTAAGTCTGGCGATTGCTTCATACTCTTGATAATTCTCTCTTCTTCAACTACTTTCCTAACTTATATTCAAAGACACTATTCTCCATGATATCCGTCCTACCTCTTGCCCACTTTCTCAGTCTCCTGCTCATCCATCTTTCCAACTTCTAAAGAGGAGAGAGGTTCAGTTCCTTCTCCTTGAAACTCTTTAAGCTATCTACTCTTGTTCTCTTGGTGATCTCAACCAGTCTCATAGTTTTAAATAGCTCTCTTCATAACGACTCCTAAACTTGTAGCTATAATCCAAACCTCTAACCTGCCTATTTGATATCTTAACTTGAATTGTTTAATAATATCTCTAACATCTCCAATACCATATTTCCACTAAATCTATTTTTTCAAGTTTTCCCCAATATCAGTTAATAGAAACTCCATTTCTTTCCCAGTTAATTGGGCCAAAAGCCTGGATGTCATCATCTCTTTCACCCTACGAGGAAGTTCTGATAGTTCCTTCTTTAATATGTATCTAAAATCCAACATCTCTAACTCTGGTATAAGCCACTATCATCTCTTTTCTGAATGGTTGTAAGAGCATTATAACAACTCACCCTCTTTCCATTCTTAAGCCCATGTTATTCTCAATGTTACAATTAAACTGATCTCACTAAAAAAGAAATGGTATTAACCAAACCTTCCCATTGTACTCAATAAAAACCAAACTCCTAACTATGCTCTATAAGGTTGTATATGAATAACCCTTCTCCCAGTTACCTTACTGACCATCATCTCCTAGCTTTTGCTCACTGTGCTGCACCTGCATTGACCTCCTCACTGTCCTTGGACAAACCAAGCTTGATCCCACTATAGGGCTCACTGTGCTGCACCTGCACTGACCTCCTCACTGTCCCTTGAGCAAGCCAAGCTTGACTCCACTATAGGGCTCACTGTGCTGCACCTGCACTGACCTCCTCACTGTCCCTTGAGCAAGCCAAGCTTGACTCCACTATAGGGCTGCATGCTTGCTGTTTCCCCTGCCAGAAATGCTCTTCTTTCAGACCTTGTGAATTATCCTGCCACTTTAATCAGGCTTCTGTTCTAAAATTACCTAGGTGAGAGTACTTCTCAAAATACATTATCAAAAATCATTTACTCTAGCCGGGCGTGGTGGCACACGCTTGTAATCCCAGCATTCAGGATGTTGAGACCGGAGGATCCGGGTTCGAGGCCAGCCTCAGCTACCTAGTGAAGCACTCTGCAACTTAGTGAGACTCAGTTTCAAAATAAAGAATAAAAAATAGGGCTGGGGGTATAGCTCGGAGGTAGAATGCCTCTGAGTTCAATCCCCAGCACCACACACACACAAAAAAAAATCATTTACTCTAATCGTTTAAACACTATATATCCACTATCCTGAATTTTCTTCTTTGCACTTGTCACTACTCAAAATTATCTAAATTATTTTTTTACTTAGTATTTACAAATACTAAATAAATGTTTAGGATGATGAAGACAGGGACATTGTTTGACAGGTACACTGTCATATGTCACCAGCATCCAGAACAGAGAATAGAACAGAGTAGGTACTTAAGCATTATTTGTAGAAGAAATAATAAATGCAAATTTTATGGTTACTAGAAACTCACCAATTCTTAGGGTTTTAATTTACAGTGCTATGCTACATGGAATAAATAAAACTTCATTTTAATTCATTAGAGGCAAGAAGAGTCAATATACAAACAGAATTGACAAAGGTAGATGTTCATTTGAGAACTCAATAATCAATGTCATATACCAAAGAATTTATCTATTAATGTACAGCTACCAAAGTAGTACCAGCTATTATATCACATATCTCACTAATTATAGGGCAGAAGACACTATGTTCATTCCAAAATTATATGTGGGTACTTTGCAACAGATAAAAAATAAACCTGTATACATTATATCTTTTGCATTTTAAATCTGAAGATAGGATGGTGATGAATCTCCTACTCCACACAATGCCTGGGCATTTCTAATGCATCGTTACAGGTGGGATCCTACCTATCTTTTGTTCATCTTGGCTATGTAAGTAGTAGAAGGAACATAGTAGATGCTTCTGCATCTTTCTCACCTTTGGAATTTTCTCTGATCCATAAGTACACTTTGACCAATTCAAAAGCAATCTTTCACCTTACATTTACTCATGAACATTGCTGTGATACTGGAAATTAACAGTAAGTGCAAAGGCATTGTTACAAAAGAAGAGAGAGAAAGGAAAAAAAATGGAACAACTGGATTACTAGACCTCAATTATAGGCAGAAAATCCATGTAATTAAAAAAATAAAAGGTAGAAAACCATTACATTGCAAGATTAAACTACATTAAGCATGAGGATTAGAATATATAAAATATAGAGTTCTTATCTTTCAATTTTGTATTCATTAATTTCTTTCTGGTTTCAATTATACCATACATAGGATTGGTATATATAACAATAGGGATTTTCAAATATGTTATAAAGTAAGTTTTGTAATGGGTGTAGGTAACTGAGATCTCAGTGATCATTGTCAATAGGAACCTTTACATACAAGAGCAAAGGACATAACAAGAAAGCAGACCAGCTTAGAGGTGAAAGATTTGACAATATTCTGGACCAATAGAGGTCAGGAAACAAACTACTGAGACAGAATACTTCATCAGTTAGTTAAAAAGTCTTTAATCAGATACTATCTTAACATATTTAAACGCACTTAAACATGAAATATTTTATCTCAATTTTCTCTAATAGGTAGTCAGCAAAAATCATGGAGATAAAAAATACATAAAAATAATAAATATGGAAGTACATTTTGAAAGCTCATTTAAACTTTTGTTTTATATAGAGTATTCATATTTTATAATATGCAATATAATTTTGTACATTATTTTCACATTTATATCATACCCTAGCATTTGTATTGATAAATAACTCTCTACAGTATAAAATTATAAATTTATTTTAATGTTAATTAGCTTTCACATGGAACACTGCAGACATAATTTATAAAAGAGGAAGACAGGAAGAATATATTTAGCATTAAAGTCCACTTCAACTGAGTTACTGAAGCTCAAAACTATTCATTTCTTAATTTGGCCCAATAACAAGGAAAAATTATTATGATATAGAAAAGAGTGTTACTTTTAAATAACATTTTAAAATGCTTATATTATATATTAATATATGTAGAACATATATAGTCCTACTATTCTGATGGGATTTTATAACTTCATTATTTATGTTCATTATTATTTATATTAATTTTTGTTGAACTAATAATGATTTTAATCACTACTTTAAAAGTCTAAATATTTTTAAATAATTTAAACAAATAATTTCTGAATTGAAAAATATCTGTTTTTTCTGAATGCAAATTAACATGATCACCACTATTTTCTTTAGAATCATGCCATTTAACACAATCAAGAAAGGAATTTTCAGCCGGGCATGATGGCGCATACTTGTGGTCCTGCCATTTGGGAGGCTAGGACCGGAGGATCTGGGTTGGCGGCCAGCCTCATCTACCTAGTGGGGCATTCCGCAACTTAGTGAGACCCTGTTTCAAAATAAGGAGTAAAGGAGTAGAAAATGGGGCTGGGGGTATGGCTCGGAGGTGGAATGCCCCTGGGTTCAATCCCCAGTACTGTTAAAAAAAAAAAAAAAAAAAAAAAAAAAAAAGCAATTTTCCAGTTCTAAAGCAATACATTTCAACAAAACAGCATTGTATTAGGATCTATAAAGTAAATATTTTGAAGGTGAGTCTAATATTCAGAAATAAATAAGAATAGATGTTTTAAGTATTGGATAACCTAAATTGGGACTAATACTTATGTCAATTTAATTTAAGAAAGCATATTTACACACATTACAAATGTCCAAACAGAATGTTCACTATAAAAAAAAAAAACACTATAAACTTCATTTTAGACTTGCCTTTTTTCCCATTATTAGGTAGGCTTGGTGTTTCTCCCTTATTGTCTTTATAACATTGAAAACAGATGATAGGGATTAATAATTAAGGTCATCGACAACTCAAATAAAAACCAAGCACACCAAAAGTATAAAATCACACACTAGAGAGATAAATCCATGCATCAAACATAACACTCCACATTAATGAAAGCAAGAGCATTCACTTCCTATCTATAGGAAAGGTAATAAAAACAAAGAAAGACTAAGAAGTCATTTTTATATTATAGTTATGCTTTTATGCTAATTTATTAATTGATGTACATCACAAGAAACAACCTGATTCAACATATCAACTTAGTTCATGTTAATGGAAATAAAATAAAATAAACTATTGCTAAAGTCTACAAACTAATGTTATCCTAAAAATGACTTTATTGTGGAAGTCAATTCATTAAAAATGTGAACAGTTTCAACATTTGTGTGAACTACTGTAAGATAGAGAAGAGTGGGTGAATAGAAAACATTAACTGCTCAAATAATAAAAATGGAATTCACTCTTAAAATATTCCATTAAAATGTTATTCCTAGTCAGGCATGGTAGCACATGCTTGTAATCTCAGTACATGGGAGGCTGAGACAGTAGAACTGCAGGTTCACGGCCAGCCTCAGTTACTTAGAGAGACCCTCCACAAGTTAGTGAGACCCTGTTTCAAAATAAAGAATAAAAAATAGGACTGGTGGTGTAACTTGGAGATAGAATGCCCCTGGGTTCAATCCCCAGTAGAGCAAAAAGAAAAACAAAATGTTATTCCTACAGCATTCAAAATCCTTAGAGAAGAAAGTAAAATTTTCTTTTAATCACTGTGACATGTAATAAAATAGAGTTTTCTCATAGGCACTCAAATGTTTTCAAATAAATAAATAAACAAATAAATGTAAATAAATGAACTAGGGCAAAGGATAGGTAGGTACATAGGCACTGTTTATAATTCTAGTTTGAGTTAAGCCTTAAGGAAAATATCCAACCAGTTGGGCAAATTAAATATTCATACAAGTTGCCTAGACAACTTGTATAATATCTCTTTATTAATTTAATTAGGCAATTTATTTTTAAATTAGTACTGACAATCAGTCCTTTTTCATACATTTATAAATGTGGAACCCAATATCTTATGTGAAATTAGTTACACCAGTAAAACATTCATTTATTTATGTAAGTCACACAGTCAAACGGACCTGCCTTGACCTCTTCTCGCTGCTTTTCTACCCCCTCCTTGTCCACATGCCCAGTTTCTTCATTAACTTCTGTATTTGCATGAGTAAAAGTAAACAAAAACATAAGACCAGATAGATGTATTTGTTACTTTTAAATGAAATAAAACAAAATATTCATAATGATATAATGGGTGATTATAAGGAAACCAACAGATTATTTTAAAGGAGTTTCTGGTATGTAATGAAAAAGCAAATAAATTTACTGATAGTGAATTATAATGTCTGCTTTTATTATGATACTGATTTGTAAAAGAGAAACTTTGCCATATGTAGAAAGTAGGTAAATTAAAGGAAGTACTTTGTATATAAACTTGGCATATTATTAGAAATAATATACCTTTTCTTTTAGAGAAACAAAATAATATAAAATTTATTTTTATAAGATGGTGGTACATCAGAATTAGGGAAAATAAAATAATGATAATGTACAGTTGTTGAGTATATGATATTTTCTGTATTGTTCTTATTTTATTTCTCTGGTAGTAGAGAAAATGACAAAATATAGTACCACAGTCAAGATCAAAATAAATGATTTTAAATCAATTTAGTTATTTCAATACTTTGATTCTAATATAATGCCAGTAAATTATAAGTTCTGAAAATTAAATTTTTAGGAGATAGTCTAAACATAAGCAGACTGTCAACTGATAATCTATTTTGGGTTACCATACATTCAACTTCAGTTAGAAGTTAAAGACCTCTTAAAAGTATATCATTTATAATTAAAGAAGATTACACAATTATATATCTACTGAAGTCTCCATGTTAACATTTATGAAAACACTAAAAATCACTCATACTGCTAGTAACACAAAACAAACAAAAAATCCTTCTGTTTCATACTAAAAAGAATAAGGGATGCTTTACCTCCTCTTTCTTTCATTAAATAAAAAAGGGAAAAATCATAATTGGAGGCATTAAAGGAAAACTGTGGATTTTTTATTTTAGGTAAAAACAGTAAATAGAATGTTGATAAGACTCTTAGAACCTTTCTCAATCCTGAGTTCCAGTATCAGAAATATGTTCAATTTTCTGATATAGTTAGTATGACAAATAACTGAACTGTCATATCGAAATAGACTACTGTTATAAATGATACTAAATTGAACATATTTTGTAACATAAATTTATGTTTCTGACTTCATAGGCCAGTAAATGATGTTGAAACTATCTTTAAAAATCTCAAAGAGACAAAAGTTCCATAAATATTGTTGAATTTGTTTTATGAAAAGTAATTTAAAATTATATGCTCCTAATCTTACACAAATAATTGAGAACTACAGACATGTAACTATTATTTTTGTCAAGAAGCATGATAGACCATTAGCCACAATAGTGCTGGGTTGTGCAAAATTATGGGGTAGAATAAACAGAAGGAATCACAAAACAAGTTAATAGTCTTGTAGTTACAACTAATAAGATCACAACTATTAAGTTATAGAAGGCAATAAAAATATTACTGTTCAAATGTACAGCATTTACAAACTTGTTACAAATAAGGTTATAGAAATAGGAATTTTAGTATAAACATAAGTAGAGTGACAAGATTATTTTAGTGGTATTTTATACATTATTTGAGGTAGCTTTTCAGTTCTCAAATAAATATTCAAGCATTTATTCAACAAATATTTATTCTGGGCCTACAATGTTCCAGGCATTATTCTATGTGCCAGAGACTCATCAGCAAATAACAGTCAACAATTCAGAATTATATAACTAGCACAGGATGTTTTATTGTCCTAGTAAATACACTTCACTTTAGTCAATATGTCCTAGTAAATACACTTCACTTTAGTCATAATGCAGGGTTTGATAACAAAATTATAAAACTGTATCATGTTTAACTTTGATATTCTATAAGCAGTCTTGCTACAAAATGAAAAATGGTGTAGGAAATAGAAATCACATCACTAATTCAACAACTTTCTTTTCAAGAAAGCCAAATTTAATAACTAAAAGATCATCATAGATACAAAATGAAATATATGATGATAAATATAACTAGACTATGGGTACATCCTCAATGACATAAACACAGACTGCAATTGATATCTTTGGCTAAGGCCTTACTCAAAACCTAGGATTCTGTTTAAAATGCAAATTAAATATTTTAAAAAGAACAAATACTCTCTGGTTATTTAAAAGAAGTTAAACTCTTTGCATTCCTACTTGAACCAAAGTAATTTAACTCCTTGGTATTATTTACAAGTAAGGTAAAAGTTTAATATAAAAAATCATAAAACAAAATAATTTTACTGCATATAAAACTATACATTAAGAGACATCAATTGCAGTTGGGTTTATTTTTGCTTACAGAGCCCCCCAAAAAAGGCTGCAGCACAAAACAAACCCTCCTTTATGTACAGACCTTCATAAGGTTCTATCTCCTTGACTCCATTGTCTAGGGAAAACAAAATAAAAACAAAACAAAAAAAAGGGAACCAAAGCACAGGGGTTAAAAACAACGGAAATTTCCAAAGGCATAGAATGAATTGAATTTTAAAGAAAATTTTAAGTGGTGATTTAAATACATATGTATGTATATATATTTTTGAAAAACATATCCAGTTACTAAGTAAAGGGATCATTTTCAAATAATGTTAAAAATAATTATATTCTGTTGTCCATGCTTTTAGAGGTCATTTATTCAAGAATTTATAGATGTTTGATAAGTATGTTCATGTGTGTCAGCAAATATTGCATTTTATGCAAAAATTTGAAATTATCATAAACATCAGTACAACATGCATCTTTCTTCATATATTTATGATTACCTTTTTCTTGTACTCCAGTTTTGAGAAGGATCACCATTGTTGTGCATCAGCTAACCAGTCCTTTGCAGTGTGTGAAAATTGATTTAGCTAGTTACTAATAAACTTTATGTAACTATCAACAATTACATAAACTTAGCTGTAGCAAAGAAATATCATTTATCTGCTTAATTAAGACTATGAAATTTACTTTTACAGTGGCATTTATCCAAATTTGAAAAATGTGCAAGAGCAATAAAGATAGCTTATTTTCCCTCCAAATATTATAAATTTTAAATGCAAAATATATAATATTCATAAATATATCTACTATCACATCCAGCCAAGGCACAGAGTTAACAAAAGAAGATAACTAACAGGTAATAAGAAAATCATGATTCACCTTAGCTTCCATGGGTATTTCCTATGTGACACAATTAGAAATAAAACTTACTTCTCTCCAATGTTCCCTTTGGTGGAAGCTGTGGCAGCTGTCGGCCCCTTCGTCCTGCCACTGGAGTACTTGATGGGCTTGTCTGGACAGACCCAGTTCGAGGATGAGACCTACAAGATACATCATAAACTTTCAGTACAAGTTAGCTACTAGTTATACATTTGGCTCATATGATGGCTGTGTAAATGCAATTTTTAAAAGAGATTTAGCTGCTGATTGGAAAGGTTAGGAAAACAGGACAAAATATGGATATTTGAATGATTATTTAAGTAGCAAAAGATGTTTACAATTTTGTGTAATATGCATACATACACACATACATGCACACAAAACCCTACAATAAAATCCATGGAATTATTAATATAAATTACTATTGTATCCATGTGAAAGAGTAGAATTCTGCAGCTCAAAAAAAAAAATAAATAAAAGCTGGTACTTTACACTTCTTTCTACCAGATTTCAAACTTAACACTATCCTTCCTCTCTTGATTCAAAGAGATTTTTACTCAGGCTTAAATATCCCTTTATTAGAAAATAGTAGACTGTAAATAAAACCCTGAATAATTCAAAATTCAGCTAAACAAAATACTAGTTAATATATGATATTAGTGTTGATAGAAAGAAACTAAATATCTAGTTTTATTTATTGTCATTAGGATGCTCATTAGAAAAGTGATGTCTAATGAACACAAGTAATTTCTCATTCTGAAGGAGGAGAACATGATACTTATGAGGGATTTACCCAGGACTCCTACTTAATGAGAAATAACAAAACAAATGCAGTCAGGACAGTTAAAAAACAAATTACAATGGTAACCACACACTATTATATCCACTGAATATAAATAGTGTGTTTACATTGAAAAGGTTAGTATTGACTGTTACCAGTGATCAGCCAAAGATGAGAGAAGAGACAATTTAGCTGTTGGGAAGATAAAATGATGTGCTGGTGGGGCAAAGGGGGAAGTTAGTCTGATCGATTTGTCTTTCACCTCGATAAGGCAGGTGAAGGAGGGGCAGATCTTCCAGTCATTAATGAAGGCATCGACCTCATGAGGTTTGTGTCAGGACGCTCAGTGGATCGGGAGCGGGTGGTGGTCCGCTCAAGGAGAGGCCGCTGTTCTGTTGATCTGGATCTGTGATATGGCTGTCTATCTGCTGCTTCACAATCCCTGAAATGTTAGTCAAAAAGCAGCTCAGTTGATCTTTAGTGCCCTTCTGCTATTTGGTTATGATGCATCAAACTGATTTTGAAAAAAAGTAATTGTTTAAAATTATTGAGTATTTAAAAAAATTCCCCCAACATATGTGAGCAAATTCTCACTAAACTTTTCAAAAATGTCTAAGGATCCAAAATCTGTCTTTAATATAAGCAATTCCTAGTGAAGATAATAACAGGAGTTGCTCAGTCATAATCAACAAAACCAAACAAAAAAACTGGAACTCCTAAATAGAATATATGAACTATGTGAAGTATTCTTTTTTAATGGAACTGAATGATTTTTCCTAGTATTTTCAAAAGATTGAAAAAAACATAAACACCAACTTTCAGGCCCCTGAGGCTGTTAATTAGTATACAAACTAAGATATAAAGAGGCTTTCGGCACAATATTTATATACTTATACACCAGAACATTCAAACAAAAGTGTCAAAATGAGGTCATAGGAAAATAGGGCATCTCTGAAGTAAGTAGTCATATTTAAACATGATTCCCAAAGAGAAATCACTCTGCCAAGAACTACTTAATAAGCCATCTATCTCAGTGCGTATTAAGTATAACAACCAATTTAGAATTTGTATTAACAAGATTAGAATAATAATTCTGAAACATTATGATATTTTTGATCACACATAAATCTACTAATAAACTTAATTCTTATTGAAGGAATATTTAAATTTAAGTAATCTATCATTAATTTTTGTATCCCTCAATACTAGCATAATGCTTTTACATGTAAAATGATCAATATTTTCTAACACCAAATCCACAATTTGTAAGACAACATTGAAAATTGTGGCTCTGAAACTCAAAAGTAATACATATAACAAAGTGTACTTCATACTAAATTTTAACCTCCCCACCCAGTTGTAAACACAAACTTGTTATATATTATAGATAGTGAAGCAAGCATTAATTTCATACAAGACTTCACTTTACCTATAAATTCTCTCAACTTTTTAAAACTAAAAAAATGCAGGTAATTAAAGAAAAATAGGGAAAAAAGGACACAATTCCCCAAATGTCATGAATTATATGGTATACAATTTTGGACCACAGACATCAGATTAGATGACTTCAGAAAACAAATACTCAATTTTTCTTATGTATCATCTTGTGATTATTTTGACTTTTAAAATCATAAGTAACATATAACTCAAATCATTTTTAAATATTTCTAAGTGCATGTATCATAATATGATTGATCTTCCTAAGGTACATTTAGTACTTTTATATAAATTTATCCATAACACATCAAAATAACTGAGATTAAATGTAAATTCATACAGATTATTCAATTGCAAGTAAAAGGGAGAATTGAAAAGTCAACCTCGAGACAGGCGTGGTGGTGCATGCTTGTAATCCCAGCATTTGGGAGGCTGAGATCAGAGGATCTGGGTTCGCAGCCAGCCTCAGCTACTTAGTGAGGCACTACGCAACTTAGTGAGACTCGGTTTCAAAATAAAGAATAAAAAAAAATAGGGCTGGGGGTATAGCTCAGAGGTAGAATGCCCCTGAGTTCAATACCCAGTACTGCAAAAAAAAAAAAAAAGTCAACCTCGTAGTGTAAAATTCATAATTCTATTTTTTGAAAAAACATTTTAGAGAGAATATCTCTATTTAGAAATGAATATGCTCAATAATTTGTGACATATTTTAGTGTGCTGATTTTATATCTTTATTTTAATAGATAACAAAAACAAAGATGAATCTATCTACCTATCTCTGTGTATTTTTAAATTTCTGAAAGCCTCTATTTTGAAAAGTACAGTCTTTTAATTTAAAGTTAATAATAAACTTGTCTCATTCTATGTCATGTGATGGCAAAACTTAGTGGAGTATTTATGAATATACAAACAGGAAGTTATGGTAATGTTTCATTTATTTATCCAAAATCTGATACATTCAGACTCCGCCCAGCAGAAAGTGAAAGCGAAGTGTTGGACTATACACTTTTACTTCTGCGATATTATATTATCTTTAATAACAGATACACGACGAGACGTGAGATACAAACAATTATCTTAAATGTGTTGCCATGTTGGGTATCCTCAAAAGGGTATTTATGTTTATTTACAGGAAAAAAAAAAGTCCTTCCTTAGGAAACATCCCTTATAAAGATATCACTTTGGTGAAAAAGATCTTTGAAAATTATAGTCAATATTTACATTTTCCTTCCACAAAATATATAAAGTATATAATTCACAAAATGTGGGATGAAAATAGGTTATTAATTGAAACATAAAAAGAACTATAGTAGAAGGTAGCATTTTCCTAAAATTTCATTTCACAGTTACAGGGAATAGAATGTTAATTATACTTTAAACTTTGATAACACATAAAGAAAGTTAAGATAGCCTCATACATCCACAATCTGTTAAAAATAGATCTGAGTCAGACTCAAGGTTATTGTTAAGAAAATTTAAAGCAGCACTGCCTGAATTACCTAGTTTCATAGGAGGTTCTTCAACTATTGAAAAATAAAACTTGAAAACTTCCACCTACATTTTGAGTGAGTATTAATTTTAAGGTATAAATAACTTTGAGTAGCAGCAACTGAAAAATGGAAAATTACTTACAAGGCTTAACATATTTTAGTGCCTATCTGTAGTTCCCAACCTGTAGTCTGCATTCCAATATAAGAAGTTTCCTTTGGAATTCTACTTATCTACCTTATTTTTACGTTATGCATACCAGAGGGACTCCAGATAATGGAGGAAAAATGTCAGCTGAACCAGGGAAATGGTCTAAGGGAAGACAAGCAGGAAAACTGAGGATCATTATTGGAAATACTAACATCGACTATGTGTACATATGTGAAAATGCCAATGTGAATCTCAGTACTCTGTATGGGAAGGAGGGAGATGGGGAGGCGAGGGAGGCTCTGAGTGCTGTGTCCATGAATGTCATTGTCAACATGATTTACATTATGATGTGAGACTATAATGCACCAATAAAAGCACATGAAAAAATTATTCTAAAATGAATAGCCATGGTTTTATCAGATTGCTAAAGAGTAAGTTACATACAAAGATAGAAACATTTCAATTGAAAATTTAAGTGTTTTTAGATAAATAATGTATTTGTCTTTTGAAAACTATTTAATAATATGCCATATTCCATTTTCTGAATAAGTGATTTATATTTTCTAATCTATGTTTAACATAGTTTAAATTTGTTTTACATATCATGTACCTGGATTGATACAGACTATAACTCTGTATTATCTAGTAGCTTCAATTGTAAACTGGAAACATTTGGTGAGGATACCACTTAATAGCATGATTATAACAACCCAGTCATAAAAACATATAATAGTACATGCAGATTCTGAGATGAGGATAAACTGAAAATAGGCCACAATAATGAAGAAAATAATTTAGGACGTCTTCGAATTTATGTGTCAGTGTTCACTCAGATCAAAAATGAAAACTAAAAATGTATTAAAATTTAGCACTTATTTTCAATCATTTGTAGGGGGAATTTTTTTTATAGACATCTAGTGAAGCTGCCAGTTTTTATCATTTTTCCTGTTCATAGGATTGTTAAAAGATTTTAACATGTCCAAGTATCTCATGTAACTTCCTATTTATTTTGTCAATTTTGCTACTTAACTTAGGGTCCCAATTGTCAATGAAAGTATAAGAGATGTATTCAAAGTTCCAGGGAGCAATAGACTTGTAGGCATTCTTTACTATAACCTATTATATCCATCCATCCATCCCAATGATACAACTCCAGACTAAGCTAAAGTCAATTTAGCATATCTTTATGGGTATCAGAGGAGAATACCTCCCCCCAAAAGAGAAACCTAAAAATACTAACACAAACAGCTATACTACTCCTTATTATCTTTCCAAAAGAATTAAAATCAGAATATTAGAGTGATACATACATACATACTCAGGTTCATAGCAACACAATTCACAATGGGCAATTATGAAACCAACCTGGGTGATCATCAACACATGAATGGATAATAAAAACATGGTAGATGCACATGATGGAATTTTACTCAAGCATAAAGAACAAAATTATGTTATTTGCAGGAAAATGGTGAAACTAGGGAATATGATAAGTGAGATCAGCCAGTCTCATTCAGAAAGTCAAGAGTTATATGTTTTCTCTCAGAGACAGAAACTAGAGAGAAAATAGGAAATTAGAGGGACTTCAGTTGAATGAGAAGAGAGACCAGCAGAATAGTGGAAGGGAATAGGGGGAGGCAGGAGGAGATGAGAAGAACAAGGCTTGAGGAAGGCAATAGTTCAAATAATGCTATGTCCATATGTGAAGTTATCCCTCCAGTCTCACTAACATGTACGAGGGGCAGGATGGGGAGAGAAATACAGCAAGTGATGTGTGCATGTGTTTCTATCACTCTGAATCTCACTATGATGTATAATTACAGACCGCCAATAAAAGTTTAAAAAAAGAAATAGTTCAAAGTAATACTCAGAAATCAAAGAAAACTGTCCTAGATTGTAACTCAGAACTTAAGTATATATTAGAACAAAGAGGTTTCATGTTTAGATTGTAAAGATGTTGTGAATAAATTTAATAGGTTTTCATGAAAAATAAACATAATCAAAGTAAAGCTACTTAGGAATTATTCTTTTCCTTTATAAATCGGAAATCATATAAAAATTTGGATGCATCTCTGAAAGATAACAAGTCAAGTCTCATGCTGGTGATAAGAAGTACCTTCCCTATATTCATTTTATGTAATATAACAAGCTGGTTAATAGCAAAAGCATTAAACGTTTTCAAATATCTTGGATGTCTAACATTAACTATATAGCTGAAGTAATAACTATTTGTATATATACTATATATAATTGTTGTATGTAAATATACTCAGAAACATTTAAGATGAGGCATTTGGGGTAATAATATACATATTTGTATAATGTAACAACTATTATATGAATCAAGTTCAAAACTATAATTTTTATGTTCTTTATCATATGCAAGATACACATTTAACTTTTTTAAAGCCTTATATTATTTTAACACTGCTTAGAATATTAAGAGAATTGCAAGACACAGATGAGGATATAGCTCAGTGACAGAGCACTTGTCTGTTGTCTGGCATGCACAAGGTCCTGAGTTCAATTTCCAGCACCACTGGGGGTGGGAAACTAAGAGAACAAGAATTGCAAGACACAAATATTCATCATGGAAATCATGGTGAATACTAAATTACTGTGCATATGCAGAAACATTTTATTACTAAGGAGTAAGACAGATTAATCTACTCTAAGGCACAGTAGGACTTCTCTGCAGAATATTTCTACTGAGGTAAAAACACACTTTGGGTTAGTTAAAATAACATAAATATATGGTCATTCAATTAATAACAATGTAAAATGAGAAAATGATAATACAGACATTGATGAGAGAAAACAAGACATTGTTAATGCAAAAAAAAAAAAAAGACATTACTAATACCCACAAACCTGTGTAACATCACAAAAAGAAGTAAAGGGTTCACACATATGTATAGGGTTTTTAAAAATAATCATTATTTGAAACTGAAGAAAAATTAAGTATCTAAAAATAGAGAAAAATACAATACTGAATAAAGATGCACTCTATTACTAAATATGCATATATAAAAATATAGGATATAACTGTATTGAGGACATTGTGAGTACTGTATTTATAATTTCCTTGTAATTTAATTTTTATTTCAAGAATAACCCAAACACCACAAATAGTCATGGTTATTACCCAGCATAACTAACATAAAATAAATTAATACATCCTTAAAATTAAAAATTCTAAGAGATAATGTAATTATCACCTACCAATAAAATTCTTATTTTATCAAAATAGTTTCTATATTTAGTTTATTTTCAAGTTAATAAGGCTTGATTAATTTTAAGAAATTCAAGTCATTTTAGTAAGGCATTGGCTCCACATTATTTTTCCCAACTCTTCAAAGATTCCATAAAATATCAAACATTTTAAAGATGTATATGTAAGAAACAGAATTGTAAATTTTACTATATGAGACTATGTGAGTGCTATTATTCAACAATTCCATTGATCAGCTTTGAAAAATTCACCAGCTTCCTTTTGTTTTGTTATCTCTACATAGATACTGGAATGAGTAAAATGCAAATTCCTTATATGCACTGCTGCCTGATATGCTTAGCTGAAACATCATGCTAGTCCATATCACATAGTCAGAAGTTGATTAATAAACACACACACACACACACACACACACACAAAGGACATAAAGGCACATAAAGGCACATAGTCAGAAGTTGATTAATAAACACACACACACACACACACACACACACACACACACACACACACAAAGGACACAAGGCACATAAATCTTTCTGCCTAGGTCACTATTAATGGCATGATGTCCAACATTCAATACAAAATTACTGGATACACACATAAAAAAAAAATGAGGTCCATTGTTTTAAGCAACAAAGCAATCAATAGACGCAGACTTAGAGATGAGATTACATAGATGTTGGAACTATGAAATAAACATTTAAAGTAATATGCTTAATCTGTATTATGGTTGGAGATACAATCTCCCCTGAAGATCTCATGTATTAATGTTCAGAGTTGATGTAATTAAATCGTGAGGACTGTAATTTCATCAATGATGGATTTATTGGGTAGTAACCTAGGCAGGTGGGTGAGGCTAGAGAATCCCCCTGCTTCCTTGCTTTCTTGTTTCTGGCCTACAGGATGTGAGAGCAGAGCCTTGCACTCCCCCTCTCTCTTGCTTCTGGCATCAGTGATGTGAGAGCAGAGCTCTTGCTCTTCCTCTCTGCTTCTTGTCACCATGCCTTGAACTCTGCAGCCTTGACCTTACATAGATGGAACCCTGTAATCTCCAAATAGTATGAGCAAATAAATCTTCCTTCCTCTAAAGTTGTGTGGTCAGCGGTTTCAGATCACAGCAGTGAGAATGTTGACTGAGACAATAGGTTAAATACTATAATACAAAAGATAATACAACATGCATGAAGAAGTGGGGAAACTTTAGCATATAATGGATTATGGAAGCTTAGAAAAAAGTAAAATGGAAATCATAGAAATAACAGAAAGTAGAATGTGGCAAAATGTTGACTAATTTTTATTAGTCAAGTCTATTTATGAAAATTGCAATGAATAGAAAATAATTCAACAGTAATGCATAGAGTGAATTAATTTGGAAAGATTTTTTACTTCTAGTAAGAGGAAGAACATAGAGAATGTATGGATTATAATAAATATAAATAACAACATAGAAAATACATACTATACAGTAAAAGCTTTCCAACTATACAGAAGACTACAAACAGAATGTTAGAGATAAAAGAGCCCCAAAAGACATATAATCTAATCTCTCTCATTTTAGAAATGAGCAACTAAGACAAAAACTTGCAAAGAGTCATATAATTTGCTGTTTTCTGAGATGGCACTTGAACTGGGCTTTCATGATACTAAAGCCCACTAACTGCACTTAACTGTAAGTCTTTAGTAATGAGGATGTTTATTTATTCTCAATAATGTTTGGAAATCACCACTTAAATGTAGAGATGCATAAACAAAAAATAACAAGCAACAACAAAATAACAAAAAAAATTTTAATTTCAAGCCTCAGAAATGAAATGATGAGCTATTAACAGAAACGGAAGTAATCTTGGCAGGAAAGAGTGAAATCAGATTTGGATTTAAATTTATGAATTGTTGGACTCTTGTGCAGATGACAGAGAAATCTGTCCTTCAAAATAGATAAAATTTGAGTAGTCACTGTGTATAGTAATATTAAAATCATTCATTCTTTCAATAATATATGCTGAGTTGATATGATCTTGCAGATACTATATTAAGTAGAAGCTTTTGTTGAAGCCACAATTTTGATATGATATAAAAAAATAGTACAAAAGGTGAGGATTTGAGAAATAGGAAAGAAGTAGATGGACAAGCAGCCAAGGAGTAGAATAAAAATCAAGAGAATAGTGCATTAAAGAAGCCAAAAAAAAAAAGCAATGATAATGGCAGATATAAAAAGGACTACAATGTATAAAAGATATGACAAATAATCATAGAGAAAATTATTTCAACAAAATACTAGAGGCAGAAGTCAAACTGTAGAAGGTTTAGAATTAGAAACTAAGTGTACAGGGAGCATATATAAAATTCTGTACTTAGAAAAATTAACCTAAGTAAAAGAAAGAGAAACAAACTGACCATTCTCAAAGTATCTTGAAGGGGTAGCAAATAAAAAAGAAAGTATTTATTAAGGAAACTTCAAAAGTAATTTTGAGAAAAATAAAATCATGAAAAAAAGAAAGTTTGAAATACAACAGAAATAAATTAATGCAGGAAATAATGACAATAATAACAACAAAAATAACAAATTCATTTTTATAAAAACCCATCCAAATTGTTTAGGAGGGGGTATGACAAAATTCAGGCCTTCATGAGTTTTTGCTGGTCTAAAACCAAGGCAAATACTTTAGTACATGTAAAACAGACATGTATATGTACATAGCAAATCTTCCTGTTATATTCTAACATAAACATTAATAATCTTATGGTTCCCAACCACAAACCAAATCATGACACAGAAAGACAATTCATAAAATATTCCCTTCAAAATAGGCCAATTAGGCTGAAGTTGAGAATTTGGATAATTACATGAAATTGATACCCCACATAGAGCTGTTTAAGAACTGAGTCTATGGACAATAAATATATGAAAAATGTTCAACATCATTAGGAATCAGGGAAATACAAATTAAAACTACAATTAGATTCCGTCTAACTCGAGTTAAAATGGCAGCCATCAAGAATACAACCAATAATAGTGCACACTTGTAATCCCAGCATTTGGGAGGCTGAGACCAGAGGATCCAGGTTCGCGGCCAGCCTCAGCTACCTAGTGAGGCACTCTGCAACTTAGTGAGACCCTGTTTCAAAATAAAGAATAAAAAATAGGACTGGGGGTGTAGCTCGGAAGTAGAATGCCCCTGAGTTCAATCTCCAGTACCGCAAAAAAAAAAAAGAATACAACCAATAATAAATGCTGGTGAGGATGTGGTGAAGTAGGACCTCTCATATACTGTTGGTGGGATGGTAAATTAGTACAACCACTATAGCGGTCAGTATGGAGGCTCCTCAAAGACTAGGAATGAAACTTCCATGTGACCCAGCTAACCACTCCTTAGTATCTTTCCAAAAGAACAGTTATAATATTATAGTGGTACATCCATATCCATGTTTATAAGAGCACAATTCATAATAACCAAATTATGGAATGAGCCTAAGTGTCTTTCAACAAATGAATGGGATAAAGAAAATGTGAAATATATAGGATGGTATTTTACTCAGCCATAAAGAAAAATAAAATTATGTCATTTGCATTAAAATGGATAAAAGTAGAGAATATTATGCTGAGTGAGACCAGCCAGTCTCAGAAAGTCAAGGGTTGTATGTTTTCTTTCCTATGTGGAAGCTATAGAGAAAATAGGAAACCAAAGAGACTTCAGCTAAACAAGGAAAGAGATCAGTAGAATAGTGGAAGGGGATTGAGGAGGGGGGAAAGGCAGCTTTATAAAGGAAAGAGTTCAAATAATGCTATGTCCACATATGAAAGCATCACTACCGATCTCATAACATGCACAAAGAGGGGAGAGAAGTGGGGTGGGATCTGGAGGGAATCACACCAAGTGCTGTGTGCATGTACGTTTGCATCCAGTGAACCTCACTAAGATGTATAATTACAATGCACCAATAAAAGTGTATTTATAAAATAACTGAGTATATCTACATTAATGAATTGAAGAAGTGAATAACATGAAGTTAACAATCTAGTAACTAGTAACAGAGCCTAAGAAAAATGCAAAGTACAAAAGAGTAATGTGGTACATGATTTTAATTTAAAATGAAATAAAGAGATAGCAGAGTAAGTAGAATAAGCCTAATCAGTACTGAGTCATGCATGCATGTCACCCACCTTAAGAAAAGCTTCTGCTAAGTGTCAGGAATACAGGTATATAGCTACTTTTCCACATTTTTGTAAGGTAAATGTACAATCATTGCAACCAAGAAAATAGTCAAGATGTGTTATACAGCAATAGTAAAAATGAAAGACAAAACAATGAAAAAGTAAGAATTATTTAGTATTGAAGCAAAATAACAGAAAAGAGACTGAGAAAATAAAAAAAAATTAAATACAGCAATAACCATTATTATATAATTAAATTTCAAGGCTCCAACTTTTTATTACATTTATGGAAAGATGACAAAACTTGAATTATTAGGTATATATTGATGACAAAACTTGAATTATTAGGTATTTATTGTTAATATAGTCTCTTGTTTCCTTCCATATTTACCACTAATGTTTCTGAACTCTTTATTATCAAATATTAACCAATTTAGTAGGGACAAAGGAGGTCACACATAGACTCAAATTACTTTGAAACAATAGGGTGACTAAATGTATTGCATAATTGGTAATATATACTTGGTGAACCTACTGCTATATTATCACTGTCATTCTCTTCTCTGCCTAAAATACCTCACAAGTTGCAAAGGAACTGACTCAAGTCCCTAAAACTACATACAGCCTCGGGGGGTTTGGGGGGAGATTACTTTACAAATTTTAAAAACCTTCTTTCCCTTCTCTTCCTAGTTGGTTTCCCTTTCTGTTAAGTGCCAGATATTTGATATTTCCAAAATCTATAAATTATACTTAAGGTATTAGTGTTGAAATTCTCACTTTGGAAAGAAGAAGAGTGGTAGGGTAGAAATGAACAAGGGTTTTCCCATAGACCTAGTATTCTCCATAGACCCAAAATCAATCAAGGAGTATATCACATTTAACTTTGGCAAGACAACCACAAACAAATCAATTCAACCTAAGTATTTCAATGACAGACTCCTTGACATATAGAATGTCCCCTGAAGAGCTCATATATTAAGATTCATAGATGATATAATTAAATTGTGATGGTTATCATCTATCTCATCAGTGGACAAATCCATGTGACGGGTTTATTGAGCAATAGCCTAAATTCATGAGATGTGGCTGGAGAAGGTGGGTCCCTGGGACTGTTGCCTTAGGAACTGTGCATCTATCTTTGATTCTCCTTGCTTGCTTGCCTGCTTTTGCTTCCAGCTTCCATGATGAGAGAGCAGAGCCTTGCTCTCTCCCTGTCTCTGTTTCCTGCTGCCATGCCCTGAGCTCTGGAGGACCTGGCCTCACATGGACTGAATCCAAAATCTCTAAAACACCATCATCAAATTAATCTTCCTCTCTCTAATATGTGTGGTCAGTTGTTTTGGATTATAGCAGTGAGAATGCTGACTGAGATACTCCTATTCTCTGAGGCAGGGAGTCAGGGAAGTAAGTTCTCAAACATGTAGAAATCAACCAGTACTGCTGAGGAAGGTGAATAGTCAACTGCAATTAATTTATACAGAATACTATTATTCTATCTTTCTAGAATACTGTAATTCTTAGTTTACTAAATTTTTAGGATATTCAAAAAGATAATCCTAGTTCACCAAAGAGAAGCTTTATGTTTGACATTCTACTACAATTAAATAGTTGATGTTTTATTTCATACTATTTTCTAAGGGTTGTATACCAATGTTTCATTAATAACCACAAATTTTTATTAAAACAAAAGAAGTAAAAGTGAATTATATCACATTCATAGACAGGAACATGCAATTCTACAAATAGACTCAATTGTAAGAAAAATATACCTGACATCCCTGTGATGATGCTCAATGGTCTGACTGTATCTGGAGCGAGGTAGAGTAAGAAAATGACTGCAAGCATGGCAGAAACAAGAATATAAATGAGACTCAGGAAAGAAGAAGAAAAGATATAGTTTAATCTTAAAAGTGAGATTCAAAAAGATAAGCAGATAGTAAGCAAAGCAAATGAAAATTGCTACTAGAAAGCTTGCCCCTTCTCTCAATGTCCATTGTAATATGGTAGTGCTAAAGGTTAAAATAGTCTAAATATTCTAAAATTAAATGCAACAAAAATGTAACATGTAGATTTTTAAAATCATATTTCAAAATAAAAATTTTATCAATTATCACTCAGACATCTTCAGCACCATTTATAAAATCTTAACTTATAGATATTCTTCTCTATGTCTTTGGAAGAAAGTTGAGAAGAGAAAAATAATAAAATGACCAGAAAGTTTAAGGAAATACTAAGAGGTAATATCCAAAGCCTATAGTACTTAGGAGATTTTATTAGGTAATTATTTCTCCTTCAATCATTAGTAATTATAATAACTGTGAAGGGCTTTAACATTCTATTTAATAAATAATAAATGGGTTCAAATTATTTCTATTGATTATTATTTTAATTCAGTTTATTAGATGTTCTCCATTTTTTCAATCGTTTGTACTTGTTTTGTATGTATTACATGCTTTTGGTTCTGCTACATTTCAAGCCTCAAGACTACCTAGGACTATACAATCTCTAAAAGTCTCTTTTAATTTAAAATATACTTCTTCAATCATCCTTTGGAAGTTAATGATACTTTGGTTATTCTTTTATGATCTCAGTTTTACCTAAGGATTTACATATTAACATAATAAATTAACTTGTAAAATCTCAGAATTCAACTCACCATTTCATTTTTTTCCACATTTAGTTAACATATATCTTGCTGATTATGACACTTAAATAACTCAGATTTCCCCCTTCTTTTCCATTCTCCTGCTACTACTGTAAATCAGAGTTGACATGTCTATTGAAATAAGATTCTCTTAGGTCTCCCTACCTTCAGACCCCAGCCCTCTCCTGATCTAATCCATTTTTCACCATATCTACAAAAGCATACATGTAAATTATGCTTTCTGATTATGTAAGTAACTTAGTTTAAATATTTCACTATTCCCAATACCGGAAGGCAAACATAAATTCCTTAAGACTTCAAAAGTACTTTTAGTCTTCACCTCCTATCACTTCTCATGCCCCAACTGCACTTAGGTAGTACAACAAACTACCTAAGAGTCTCTAAATATATCATATGCTTTCCTGACTCCTCTTAGTCTCCATCTTTGCCTTTGAAAAGTCCTACTTTAAAGTCTAATTTCTCAGCCAGGCATGGTGGCACACACCTGTAATCTCAGTACTTGGGAGGTTCAGACAGGAAGCTTAGACAGCAACATAGCAAGACTCTCAGCAACCTAGCAAGAGCCAGTTTCAAAACACAAAAGTTTAAAAAAAGGGCTGGGGGTATAATTTAGAGGTAGAATGACTCTGGGTTAAATCCCCAGTACCACACTCAAACATACACATACAAGTCTAATTTCTTTTTGAAGCCTTTTCTAATAGACCCAAGGCAGAAATTTTCTTGAAAACTTTGGACTCATAGTCTTGTACTTTATAATTAGTCAGTATAAAATAATTTTTCTATCAAATAATCAGAATAGTGTTTTTTTATTTTTCATAGAGTAGTTATTGACCCATTCAATAAATATATTTTTGTATTGAACTAAATAGTAAAAACAAAATAACACCAATTTCATGATGAACCTCTATAAAGAAAGCCATTGCCCCAAAAATCATAGAAATATTCTAGAAAATGAATAGAAACAAAGGATTATAAGCCCATGTAGAATAGGAAAATAAGTAAGTATAAAAATTTCAGGCTTTAAAAAGAAAAGAAATAATAGCCCACTGTCATGGTGCTAAGATTTATTGCTTTAAAAATAATAGATCATCTCCAAACATAAGAGTAATAGCAAAAGTGTAAACTTCAAAGTTTGTCAAAAGTAATAAATTCAGAGAATATGTACTGTATCATCATCCAGTTTTTATATTTTCCTTGAACAGTCTTAATAATTAATTTGGTCCCTATAAAGTCAAAGAAACATTAAGCATGAATGACTTTCATTAAGTATCAGTTAATTTTATTTCTTTTCCATCTCTAGTTTAGTTCTTAGTCTTTTCTATTCATGTCCTCCCTTAAGAATCTATTGAAAATTATGAAAGTATATGTATGAACATTATACAAAATTTGTAATTCTGGCTTAGTAAACCCTCTAATATCCATTGAAGGTCCATCGATGTAGCCAATGTCCTGTGCCCATCTACTTGATACAAATTGAACGCATTTTATAGTTCTTCATTGAACCATACTTATTTTTCATCCAAAATTAAGCTTAATCAAGTTGTATTATAAAACCTGAGCAATAAGCATACATAATTCTTGAATATGCATATGATTAAACATTTAATGTAAGTTTTATTAAAATTGCATTTAGGGTAATCTAGTTGAAATTTTCAAAAACTATGAGCAGGATAGTACTTCATTGTAAAAAAAAAAGAAAACTAATACATTTGCTATATTTTAAATAGCAAGAAATGAAGTAAAAGTTGTAGATTCTAAGAATTATGATAAAGGTACTATTCAAAGAAATGAACTATATTACAAATCTAATTTCTAAATAGCCTGATTTCTACATAAGTTTAAAAACAACGTACAAATATTCATTTTTATAATGAATTATCCCTCCTCTATATTAAATTAGCTTGAATTTCACCTTTTAGGAACCCCAAGACACAAAAAGTACCTCAAAAGGATGAAATACAATATCCCATCCATAAGTAAACATATAGTTTTTTGAAAGCTGTTTTCTACAACTCCAATTTAATGCAAAATTTTGTGTTCTGTCTTTAATGTTATTCATGTTTTGCTTACTTTACATTTACAATATAATAAGAATTAGACTATGTTAAAATATGTCTCTGAAATGTAATATATAAAATACTACATTTATAAAGTGAATCCTTGTTTTTCACTTACCTTCTTTAAAAACTTTCAGAGATGTGTTTCCCTCATAACTGATGACTGAAAGGACCAGAAAGACTATTCTTTTTGATGAAATAATTATGAGTATATGTGAAACTTTCTGGTAGTTTTCTAACTGATATAGAATAGAAACATGGCATAAATGTGTGAGGTATCCCAAAGGTCCATTTAATAAGGCATTTTCCTTTGGGAATATATTTAATGGGGAAAAAAAGCACCCAATATATTTGGTGTCTGCAATAGAAAATTATTTCTTGATATATGCATTCTGCAACGTATCTCTAACATGTTATGGAATTATTGTCTAATATTCTCTATATATTCTAACAGTAAACTAACTCATACAGATGTAACATATCTCTAACATGTTATGGAACTATTGTCTAATATTCTCTATATATTCTAACAGTAAACTAACTCATACAGATACAAATCTCTTAAAATAAGTCCTAATTTGAAAGTAAGAAATCTCGTAAGATAAGTCCTAATATGAAAGTTCCATGATCTACCCAGGGAAAATTATGTTCCTGGTTGTAGGAGTTATGAAAATTTACCAGAGAAAGTTATACAAAAGGAGTAAATAGTGAACGATGAAAGATGTCATTTATAATTCAGTTTTAATTAATATTCCTGCATCCTGGGTTCTAAATTACTGGTAGAGAATCTATTTACTTTTAAACAGAAGAGAATTTTGATTAATGATGAAAGTTAGATTTGCAGAGAAGCAAAGTTCCAATAAAACATTGACATATAAAAAGAATATGAATACTCTCTTCCTTATATCACTTAATTTTAATCAAGTGCTATAAATTAATGTCAAATAGTATTATTTACCACCCACTCCATCAATATAAAAGCCATTGTCCTCACCTATAATTTTACATGGGCCCAAACTTTCTCCTTTACACTGGACTTCTATGCTTTATGGCTTTTCTTTGTTTCTGCATCTTTGCTCTGGTTCTTTTTCAAATAAACATGCCTATTTCTCAAATATCAACTCGTGTCCTACATTCCTTAAAAAAACTTTCAAAAAATATCTGAATTGAGTCATTTACCTGGGTTTTTATTTACCTTACATTAGTATAAATTATTTGCAAGTTAAAGATCCTTCTGAAATGTTAAGGTATATATTTTTTAATGGACATACTGTAAAACATTTTGATGAAATAATTACAGGGTTGTGTTACACAGGTAGTTGGTTAATTTATACCAACCTATAAAGTTGGTACTAATATTTTAGTTTTATAGATAAGAAAGTATAATGTCAAAGAAGTTAATTTTTCCATAGTAAGCTAGAGGTAAATTCTGGATTCAAACCAAAGGCTGCTTGATTCCAATGAGAAAGAATACACTCAATGAACCACTATTCTATTCCATTGCATCAATTCTTACTGAAAAGAAAGGCTACTGCATCTCTCAAAACACCTTAATCATATATACTATCTCAAAAAATTATCTTTTGGGCTTTTTAGTCAATGGTATTATTGACTTAAAAAAAAAAAAAAGGTATTCATGAAAATTCCTCTAAGAGTTCTGAGGATCCTTACTTTCTAAATAGTACATAAAAGCCAGGCATGGTGGTACACTTCTGTAATCCCAGTACTTGGAGGCTGAGACAGGAGGACTGCATGTTCAAAGCCAGTCTTAGCAATTTAATGAGGCTCTCAGCAACTTAGTGACAACCTGTTTCCAATTAAATAATTCAAAAATAGGGCTAGAGGTGTATCTCAAGAGGCAGAACGTCTCTAGGTTCAATCTCCAGCATCACAAAAATAAATAAATAAAAATAAATAAATAAATAAATAAAGCCTTCACATGCATTTTATTATTAAAAATCACTTAGAGTATTAGACTAAAACAGAAAGTAAGGATTCATTGTTTAATAATGTGACAGACTACATGCATGGATAATATTGCATTTTTTTATTATTCATGTTGGTGGATGATTACATAGAAAACCCAAAAATATTAGAGTGTTTTTCTTTTCTATTCAAATGAAATTCTATTTTACTTATTTCAAAAAAAAAAAAAAAAAAAGAAAGAAAGGATTTTAAGGCAGGTCTACAGTGCACAAAATAATGAAAACACATGAATCAATTTTCTCCAACACTTCTAGAGATAATCACTTGAAATTTTTTGCTAAACTAAAATACTCATAGTTATAAAGGAGATGTATAATGATGTTTCAATTATACATTAATTGTGGTAGACATAAAAATGCCTGCTTCAAGAATATCTGGCACACTATACTACACCAAAGATTAATCATCTGGAAGAATAAGAGCTTTTTTTTTGGGGGGGGGCACTGGGGATTGAGCCCAAGGATGCCCTACCTCTGGGCTACACACTCAGCTTTTTTTATTTTTTATTTCTCCCTAAGTTGCTCAGGCTGACTCCAAATATGTCATCCTCCTGTCTCAGCCTCCCAAGTACTAGAATTATAGGCATGCATCTGGATAATAGCAAATATTTTAAGGTAAATGGTCTTAGGTATATTGTCATTAAGCCTAATATTGGGTACCTTACACTGCTAAAAAAATTTTTGCATTTAATATGATAGCAACCAGTTTTGCTTGTGAGTATAATTCTAGATGCTAATTCCATTCTATTCTTTTCTGCAAGATTTGGACCATATTTACTTGTCTCAATAAAAATGTTGGGTCTATTTTTTCATCAAAAGAACACTACATAAACTTGAAGGAAGTTTAAAGCCTGTGGGAAGCAAAAAGATTTATATAAAAAGCAAAAAGACATAGAGAGCTAAAAATGGCTGCTTTGGGCAATTTAAATTCAGCCAGTTCCCATAAGTGCCTGTTGTGCATGATACAACCTCGAGGGTAGTAAACTTGTAACTTCCCTAAAATCAAGTGCTTCAAGGTTTATGACCTGTGTCTTTGTCTTCCCCTATCAAGGGGTCACAAGATAAGATGTGAATAACAAATGTTTCTTCAAAAGTGGTTAATGAGGAGCCATCTGGGCTTTAAATGTACTGGAAGGTCAGGCTTCAGCATATATATCCCAAAGGCTGCTTAATAAAGTTGAACATTGTTCCCCTTGCAAGGTCTATGTCTGTGTGTGTGTTTGTCTGCCTGTGGTGCCTTGTCTTGTCTGTCTTTTGCGTTAAGCTCTCAGTTTAGTCGGCAGAAGAGAAATCGCTGCAGTGGCAGGTGAGTTGCAAAAGCCAGACTTTGTCTTTTATCTCTCTCATTAAGAAATCTTTAATCAACAAGGAGCTCATGAATTCCTTTATAAATTATTTCCAGATATTATGAAGTTAATTAAAATTCTAATAGGCAATCAAAATACCTATTAGCCTACCATAAGAAGACTCCTTTTGACTCCTAATCATGCCAACATAGTAATCCTTTTTTACCATTATTGTACTTGATAAGCATCACTTTCTATAGGTAGTCTATCTATAATCACCCCTAAAGGCACAGATCACTTCAAAAAGTTAAGCAAATTAAAAAGAAATAAAATAGTATGTCAGTTTCCATTTGATGTGACTATTGATATCAATTTAATAACTATTTAATTTATTTTTAGATCCCAGAAACATAAGCTATTACTTTGATACTATTGAAGACTAAGATATCCTCTATCTCTTCTTTTGGAAATGTATACTATAAGACAATGAAATTATAAGCATGAATTGAGTATAAGTCTAGATTCACACAAAACATTTATATTTAACATTACATTTAAACATATTGGCAGTAATTTCCCTTAGCAGTTGATTTTAAAGGCCCCCAACTATTCTTCCTAAAATTGGTTCCCTAATTACTTTATCATATTTTCTGAATAGTCAATTCAGCTTTCTTTCTCATCTTATCTCAAATTTATTTCATAGTTTGGGAAAAAATAACACAGCATCTTTTTTTCATATATAACTAAAGCATGAATTAGAGAGGTAATCAATTTTCTTAACTTAAAAAAATGAGTAGTAATTAATTTAAGTATTGTAACATACCATGTTACTTCCAAGTTTGTCACATTTAATGGAGCAAATTCAGAGAATTCTTCCAAACACAGCAATCAACAAGCATGATTCTTTAAGATGCTTAAAAGGTTTATGAAAGCCATGAGGAAAAACCTCCTGATGAATCATGATAAAATGTTTCCTAAACAAACCAGACTCTGTCTCAATACTTCTATCCATGAAAGGTAACACTGATTTCTCTGATATATGTAAAAGATTTTAAAATCTATTGTCTCATGAAAACAATTTTACATATAGCAACTGGTTATGACAAGGTAAAACAATAAATCATCTTGCTTTTATTATGATTATCATCAAAATATCTTGTGCAAAGTCACTAACCTAACAATTTTAACTTAACAAAAGACCAAAATTGCAAAAGCAAAATGGGTTTTTTCTTCCCCCAGAAAGTTTCTTGTTTTTATGTATTTATTTTTAGCAATGTTGACACTCAAAAGAAAGAATGTAGGCATAGCAAAGAAAAAACATGGATTTTAGAAACTAAGATAAAGGACTGCATGAAAACATTTCATGATAACCCCTCCCTGCAGGCAGTGATTAAAATAAAATCCAATAGTATTTAATCGTATTTACCTGTCTCTATCTGGAGAATAATGGTCATCTGTGACACGATGTCTATCCATTCGGCTAATAGTATTATAATGTCCAGGAGGAGCACGTGGCCCTCGAAGTCCCTGTTCCACATTCCGACTAAAACAACAAGATCCATCAGATAACTTATTAAGTCATAAGCACATAGTACATTAAGAAATGAAATTTATTAATAGAAATAGTAGAAACAAGCCGGGCATGGTGGCGCACGCTTCTAATCCCAGCATTTGGGAGACTGAGACTGGAGGATCCGGGTTCGCGGCCAGCCTCAGCTAACTAGTGAAGCACTCTGCAACTTAGTGAGATCTGGTTTCAAAATAAAGAATAAAAAATAGGGCTGGGGGTATAGCTCGGAGGTAGAACGCCCCTGAGTTCAATCCCCAGTACTGCAAAAAAAAAAAAAAAAAAAAAAATAATAGTAGAAACAAAGTCAGTGAAATGTCAAATTATTTTGTTTAACTATTTACATCTCTGGATAACAGTATAAATTTCAGTTGGAGGTTGACAGTTAATTAAAGAGATTGCTGGTATAACAGAGACACAACTTAGAATTCAAATTAAGTCATGGGAGATAAAAGGAATATAAAAGCTATTAAATTGTTGTCTTCTTTTTCAAAATGATTTAGCTAATTGTAAACCTTTACCCTTTCATAAAAATTCTAGGATGATATCAAGGTTCCAAAAATTTCACATAGAATTTTGTTTGATATTGTATTATAGATGAACTTGTGGAGAACTGACATCTGTTACTATATGAAGCCTTTCTACTCAAGAATAGGATGTATGTCACATTGATTACTCACTAGTTTTGTATTTTTTAATATGATATTGTGAATTGTTAGATGACTAGATAATTTGCACTTCGTGTTGTTTTTGAGAAGGGTTTTATGTCTCATTATATTTTCTATTTAGTTACTCATTCTTGTAAGTTGGCCTATGGCCAACTGTTTGGTAGAACTGCTATATTAGTTTTAATATTTTGGTTTGGTTGGATTTTCTATGTGAACAAACCTATTACTAACAAATAATGATGATTTTGATCTCTTCACCAATCCTACTACCTTTTATTTCTTTCTCTTGTCTTATAAGATTTTTCAGGATTTGAAGCACTATATTATTTATGATGTTATTTGTTATTTTTCTTCTTTATGTTACTAATGTAAATGCCTCTACAATTTTTTTTTATTAAGTCAATGCCCTTATGAACTGTGTAGGTGGCTCTCTTCCACTTCTAGTTTACTCAGTATTTAATGTGAATGAGTTAAATAATTACATTATTTGTCTGCTTCTAATTTCCTCATTAGTCCATTAATGTGATTAGATATCAAAACAAGTTTTCTGATGTCTAACCATCAGGCTTTTAATTCATAGTTTTGGTTAGTAAGATCTTTACATCTGTGTTTGCAATTGAAATTGCACTTATTATATTTACTTAGGGGATTAAAACTAAGGTTAAATTAGTTCTAGAAGAAATAACACGGCTTTCCTTTTTTTAAAAAAAAAATTGTTTGTAGCTGGGAGTGGTGGCACACACCTATAATCCCAGTAATGGGGAGGCGGAGACAGGAGAATCACAGGTTCGAGAGCAGCTTCAGCAAGTAGTGAGACTCTCTCATCAACCTAATGAGGCCCTGTTTCAAACAAACAAACAAACAAAATAGGGCTGGGGTTTAGCTTGGAGGGAGAATGCCTCTGGGTTCAATCCTCAATACTGCCCAAAAAAAAAAAAATGTTTCTAAAGCTAGCTGTATAGGACAAAGATATCTGTTCTCAGAAATTTAATTAAAACTTGACTATAATAGCTACTTAGTCTGGACTTCTTTGAGTGGAGGGGAGAGAAAGGGAATGGTTTATCTTTGAGTACCATTTCAACTTATTTACTAGTTGCTAAATTTTTAACTGTTCTAGCTCTTCTTCTGCCAATCAAAATATTTCTTTCAAAACTTAAAATATTTCATTTCGATTAACAAATTTAATTACATACTTTCATAGTCATTTCTAAAGTCCTTTTCATATCTGCACTTTTTACCTTTTTCTTTCTTTCATTTATTTACACTTCATTTTTCACATACAGTCTCTCTGTTGTAGGGTGGCATCAATCTTTTCAAATACCTATTTTGGGGGTTAATATACACTCCTATTTCATCTTTCTTTCTTCCTCCCCCTCACTGTCTATACATCATTTCCAAGTTTATTGATTTTGCCCTTTTATATTATTTTTCTTCATATTTTACTGCGATTGCCCTTGTTGTTCTATATATAGTTTCCTAAACCCTGTGTTTAGTTCACTATTTTTTTCTTCTTCTAGTTGACATGTAAAGATTGTACACATTGCAGAAATGGCTAAATCAAGCTGTTTAACATATGCATTATTCCATACTTCTCAGATGCACATGCATTATTTTTTAATTCTTCTGAAAATTGTTCCTAATTTTAAAGGCTAGTGAGATTATTTTTTCTATTTATTAAGTTACCCATATTAATATCATTCATGAATGTCAGTAGTCAATTCTAAGTACATCTGCTCAATACTGATACATGATTTAAAGCCTATTCTTCATTATTTTAAACTCTTACAGTAATATATTTAGATCATCTGAAGTTACAAAGAAACTTTTATTTCATTTTATTCTCATTACATAGGTTATTGAATAGCATCATGTTTTCCTTAAATCATATTTTCCATAAGGATTTCTCTTTAGCAATATTTTCTGATAAATAAACATATAGTGCCATTCTACAAATAAAATATGTATGCTACCTTACCTTTGTGGAGGAGGGACACTGGGTGACCATGATCTAGTCCTTCCTATAACGTCTACTCGGTGAGGAGAACCTGATGGTGAACAATGATTTGATGACATTACTTGTTCTGGCACTGACAATGTTGAGCTTTGAAGATCTCGACCATTGTGCCGATAATCTGAAGTGGAGAGATTAATAAATATAGCTATCTACACACTAAGCCCTCCGTGCACTGTTTTACTTTGTTCAAAAACATAAAATACAGCCAGGCGTAGTGGCGCATGCTTGTAATCCCAGTACTTGGGAGGCTGAGATAGGAGGATCTGCATTCGTGGCCAGCCTCAGCTACTTAGGCACTCTGCAACTTAGTGAGACCATGTTTCAAAATAAAGAATAAAAAATAGGACTGGGGGCCTAGTCTGGAGGTGGAATGCTCCTGGGTTCAATCCCCAGTACCACAGAAAACACACACACACACACACACACACACACACACACACACAAACATAAAATACTGGTGAACTGAAAGACTTTGAATAGTTAAATGTAAAGCATAATAAATAAAGAAAACCATTATGAAAACAAAGAGGAATGACAATTATTCAAACATTTAGATAACTAATTATATTCAAGGTACTGTGCATGATAGAGGAAATTTTTATGTATACTTACATACACAGTAAATCTTTTATATACACTTAAATGTAAAGAAAACTTATGCAGTTAATTACCTTCAATAAAATATTGTTCTAAAAACACTTTCATATCTTCAATGATCTAGAAGTTTTAAATACTTCTCAATAATTATTAATATTTAAAATTATTAAGCTCACAAAGAGTTCCTAGAACTCAATAGAGATTTCCTTAAGAGATAAGCTGTATTAGAAAACAGTATCATTTGAAGCATATATATAAATTAATTTTCTTGGAGTATTTCACAGGGCTGAGATACCATGGAAGCGTGAGAAGAAAAATATGACAAATTGGAAAAAGGATATAGCCTAATGATTTGATATACTTACACAAGTATATTTAAAGAAATACAACTCAAATGAGTATAGAAAGCATTGACATTTGATAAATGGTTTGTTTGGAAACAACAACATCAGTTTAATATGGGGCAACAGTGGGGAAATAAATGGAAAGGTAAATTTGACCCAAATTGTATACATCTTAAACATCATGAGGTTTGTATTAGAGTCTAAATATTGATGAGAAGGAAGTGATATTATTACCATCACTATTATCTTGATAATGCTCATGGCTACTAACACTTGACCTTTTATTTTGTGTTTTGTGCTAGGAACTCTGGTAGGGATTTCCCAAAGTGTTCTTCAAAATAACTTAGAGGCTGGTGAAGTAGCTCTGATGTAGAGCATATACCTAGCATGCATAAGGTCCTGGGTTTGATCTCTAGAAACACCAAAACAAATGAATGAGTGAATGAATGAATACAAGGAGAAATTTTTAAAACAACCTGATTCTTATGTGATTTTTCCATCACATCAGGGTTTTATATATTATTATAGATTAGATTCCCTAGAAACAGAGCAAGAGATGAAGATTCAAATACATAAAAATAAAGGGGTATTCTAAAAAAAAATAGAGGAACAGAATAGGGAACGAGAAGAAACTGAGCAGTTATGTAGTCCCAGCCTGCTCCCTCAGGAGGATCTGGTATGAATGTCAGAGTCGCTCTGACTTTAAGGGAGGAAGCTGAACTTTTGCAATTCACTATCAGCCAGTCATTGACTGAAGACTACCAGTGAAAAGTAAAGTACTTATCTGAGTAAGATGGTTTCTATTTGTGTAAGAAGAAATGTCCAGCAAGGATTGCAGTAACTGGGGATGGTACGTGTGTGTGTGTGTGTGTATGTGTGTGTGTATTTATATATATGATTATGCATTTAAACGAAATACATGAAAGTAATTATACAAGGTACAGAAAGGAGGAATTAGAATTACTTTGTTATTATAAAGAATACCATCTGTGAAGTAGTATTTGAAAATGGACTTGCATTAGTTATAAATGTGCCTGGAAAACTCTGTGGTACATATTATAATAATTTTTAAAATATAAGTGATATGGTAAGGTAGAAAAAATTATATAAAATGCTCAACTAAAAATCATAAAAGACAGAAAAAGAATAGAAAACAAAATAGGAATGAAGGAAAGGGCAACATGTATAAAATACTAATAAGTATAGTGGATATTAATCCAACTGTATCAATATGCACTTAGAATAACAGTGGTCTAAATGTACTAATTTAAAAAGAGACTGTAAAAAAAAAAAACCTCCATAATCTAATTGATTATAGCAAAGTTGCTGGAGGTAAGATTAATAAAAAACAGAAAATTGCTTTCTTATATACCAGCAATAAACAAATGAATTTGAGATTAAAATAATACCATTTACATTTGCAGTTTCCAACAATAAAATCCTAAGGCACAACCTAATGAAATATGTACAAGATCTATGAGAAAAACACCAAAACTGAATAATGAAATTTTAAAAAGGAACAAAATACATGGAGAGCTACTCTACTTAACCATTTATTCTCTTTTGAAACTAGTTTTTAAAATGAAGTTTTAAAACAGAACGTAGAAAAAACAAAATGAAAAAATTAACAAAATTCATATATGCATGTTATGATTTTCATGAAAATGCAACCAAAGTAAAGTGATGAATATGAAAAGAAACTACACATACCATAATATAGAAACCACCCTGCCATAATCCTGATTTTGATATTCATAATAATATGAACTTCAAATTTTTTAGAGAATTCAAAAAGTATAAAACAACTCTTAAAGTATAATATGTCATGAAAACTCCATGTCTCAAAATCATATGGGATTTCAAAACAGCAAAATATAGGATGTTGCAAAACAGTTTCTTCTCTTCAGTGGTGTTTTAGTCCAGATTTATATTGCTGTGACCAAAACACCTCAGCACAACCTAAAGGAAGGTTTATTCAGGGTTAATGATTCAAAGGTTTCAAAGGTTGTAGCCCATGGTGGACAGGTTCCAAGAAAGAGACCATGGCAGGAGGGTCTCAGGGTATGGGGGAGGAGGAAAAGATGCCCTCAGCCCATGGCAGTGGGAAAGAGAGAGAGAGGCAGTGGCCAAAGACAGATACAGTCCCCACCACCCAGCTCCCAGGGATCTACCACCTCCAGCTATGTCCTTTTCCTAACATGGCTGTATTGCCAACACATGAGGTTTCTGAGACTTTTTTTTTTTTTTTTTACATTTCATTATTAAATTATTTTATCTCTTATACTTTTTTTGGTGTAGTATAATCTTATAGTCTTTTGAAACATTTTAAATACAACCATAACAAATGGATTAAATGATCCATCAGATAATCTCCAATTGGCAAAAAAGTAATAGTAATAATAATGTTGAGAAAGAAAAGAAATTTTCAATAAGATGAAATACAATGAATCCAGAGTAAGCACTTTATTATATTTACTCATTTATTTATTTTTATTTTGTGTGTTGCACTGAATATTGAACTGTGGGGTGTTCTACCTCTGAGTAGTCCAATTTTATTTTTTATTTCAAAACAGGATCTCACTCCTACTGCCTCAGTCTCCCCAATACTGGGTTTAGAAGCATATGCCACCATGCCCAGCTCAGAGCAAGCATTTTGAATTGGATATATTTTCAAAACACTATTCTGTAATATTGAAAAATTATTCCATATAGTATTAGCCAAATAATAAAAGAATCTATATTTTTTTCAAGAAATATAATTCCTTTCATAGAAGGGAAAAATAAAAAAAATTGCTAGTACTTAGGGAGAGGTGGGGAAAGGTTGATCAATAGGAATTAAGTTACAGTGCGATAACAAAAGTTTTTTTGGTGTGCTGTGGCACAGTAGAATGACTATGCAAAAGCACAATTGTCTACTACTTCAAAAAGCTAGAAAGGTTTTGAATGTCTTCACCATACAGAAATGATAATCATTTGAAGAGATAAGAATTTTAACCTGCTTTAAATATTACACAATTTACGTATATATTTAACATCACATGGTACCCCATCAATGTGTGTACTTTCTTTTTTTTATATATGTATATTTTCTGTTTTCATATATTGGTTAGAAATTTTAAAAACTCGTGGTATTTGAGTGAATCAATCAATAAATTTTTTGTCATCTTGAGAACAAAAAATAAAAGAATTGAGATGTGCCCCAAGATGGCATTAATGAAAGGAATGAACTGGACGTGGTAGAGCAGGTGCACACCTGTAATACCAGTACTTGGGAGGCTGAGACAGGAAAAACGCAGGTTCAAGGACAGCCTCAGCAAGTAGTGAGATTCTTATCAACTTAGCAAGACCCAGTTTCAAAACAAAAATAAAATAGGGTGAGCGGTGTAACTTGGAGGTAGAATGCCCCTTGGGTGCAAGCTCCAGTCCCAGAAAATGAAGAAATAAATAAATAAATATTTTTAAGTAGATGAAAGGAACAAATAGCCTGAGGGGAAATATTTTAAATAAAAAGTAAATGACGTGACTAGATATTTATTTGTGGACAAAAAATGAAATAGTCAACTAACAAAGGAATAGAAAATAAAGAAATTATAATGACCTGTTAGAAAGAGACCACGGAAGAAATATTTCTCAAAACCACCTGAGGTTTATTTGCAAACCATAAAGTATAGAAAACATTTTGTAGTCTCATTAAATTAATATATTGTTTATACTTTGTACAAAAAATAAAGGCAGAGCCAGGCGTGGTGGCGCACGCTTGTAATCCCAGCATTCAGGAGGCTGAGACCGGAGGATCGGGGTTCGAGGCCAGCCTCAGCTACCTAGTGAGGCACTCCGTAACGTAGTGAGACTCGGTTTCAAAATAAAGAATAAAAAATAGGGCTGGGGGTATAGCTCAGAGGTAGAATGCCCCTGAGTTCAATCTCCAGTACCACGAAAAAAATAAATAAATAAAGGCAAAAAATAGTAATTGAGTTTATAAAAAGTAGCACATTGAGCCGGGCGTGGTGGCGCACGCTTGTAATCCCAGCATTCGGGAGGCTGAGACCAGAGGATCGGGGTTCGAGGCCAGCCTCAGCTACCTAGTGAGGCACTCCGCAACTTAGTGAGACCCGGTTTCAAAATAAAGAATAAAAAAATAGGGCTGGGGGTGTAGCTCGGAGGTAGAATGCCCCTGAGTTCAATCCCCAGTACGCAAAAAAAAAAAGTAGCACATTGACAGAGACATGCTAATTGACCCATACTCTAATGAAAATTATCAAATAAAAACCTAACATTATTGATGGAACTTCAGAATATCTTATAGATCATTTCATTTAGAGTAAAATTAGTTATAATTACAAAAGTAGATTATTTCAGTTTAAAGAAGAACAGAATAGAAATGTTTATAATGTTAGGAGCATTTTATATATGTAGGGAGGGGTGCCAGAACTTATGAAAAGAAAACCCATTAATCAAAATACTAAACTATTGGATAAATTTCTAATAACAATATTAGGCAATATTTAATTTTTAAATGTGACTGTACTTGACAGTATAAATACAGTGAAAAATTCAAAACATCTCATTCATTTATTTGATACATATAGACTGTTGGTGATATAAAAAAGCTTTTAGCTTATGTTCATAACATTAGTTTGGTAGGAAGAAGTTTCAATTAAGCAATAACATCCAATTTATCATAAAATCCTTATTATTCAGTTATTTTAAAATAAAAAGTATAAATATTTACTTATCTGGCATCTTTCAAGAAAATAAAGTATAATAATTTGTACAGGTGTTCCAAGAAATGTTCAGGGATTTAAATTGTTCTAGATTATCATAAGATTATTTTGGGGAATGAGGAGGTATGTTATTTCTCTCTGTATTTCACTTGCAAATAATGATGCATTATGCTTTTATTCTAATAGTATATGTTATAGTTAGATAGAGAACAGCCCCTTGAAGAGCTCATAAATTGATGTTTGGGAGTTGATGTAATTGAGTCACAAGTTTGCAACCCCAGCAATGGATAATATGTTGTAATGGATTTATCTGGGTGGTGGCACAGGACAGTAGGTTGTAGATGGAGAAAGTGGGTCCCTGGGGTGTGGCCCTGGGGATTGTATATGCTCCCCTTCCCCTAGCTCTCTTTCCTGCTCCTGGCCTCTATGATATGAGGAACACAGTTCATGTGCTGTCCCTCTCTTGGCTTCCAGCTGCCATGCTCTGAGATACGCGGTCACCGTTCTTACTTGGACAGAACCACAAAATTGAGCTAATAATCTTCCTTCCTTTAAGTTATGTGGTCAGGATTTTAGATTATAGCTGTGACAATGCCAATGAATCTGGCATCTTTCAACTATATTCAACCTGATTATTTGTACAGGTGTTCTACGAACTGTTTAGGGGTTTAAATTGCTATAGGTTGTCATAAAATTGTTTTGGGGAATGAGGAGCTAAGTTCTTTCTCTCTCCGTACACACACACACACACACACACACACACACACACACACACACACACATATAAACAAATATACACATTTGTTTATTTATTTTAATGGTGAATACTGATGAATTATACCCTCTTTCTAATAGTACAAAATAAATACAAAATTCTTACCTGATACTACACCAATTCCATCATCACAGTCATAGTCGGAAACTTCACTATCACTTATTCTCTTTGACCCTATGGAACAAACAATAGCAGTAATTAAAATTGCTGGTTCTTTAAGGAGAAAAAAATCTCAACAACCTAAAAATAAGAGTACTTTGTATAGAACATTTCATAACACAAAAAAGAATGAGTCATTATGGCTCACCAACACTTATTTTCACAAACATACTCGATGTAAAGATACAAGTAATGAGGATTTAAAAATTTACATGAGAATTATTTTTGAAATATGTAAGACAAAGTTCCTATATAGCTTAAAGCTTGAAATAGTATAATGACATAATCGTGTACATTATTTGATGCTGATTGGTAAAACTACTGGAAAGATAATTTAGTATTAGATGTTTTTTGACCAAGGTATTTAAGTCGAGGTAAATTTCAAAATGTAAGCAATTTATTTTCAAAAACACTAATGTGTCTTTTCCTATTATGCATGTCTAAGAGATGTGATATATCCACTGTCTTATTTTGCACATTCCTGGACAAGAAGTATAATTCAAAAAAGCCAACTCATTAAAGATATCTTAAACTTCCTTTTGAAAACCCTATTTATTGCTTTGAGAAGACAAGAAATAAATCACAGATAAAACTAATACACCGAAATCATGAATGGTTCTGCTTTCTAAGAAATAGCCTAAAAGCAATAATGGTTATTACAACTTAAGAACATCATGTGTAGTCAGCACATTGGCACATTCCTGTAATCCCAGTACTTCAGAGCTGAGAGAGAATATCACAGAAGAAGATGAATTTATTAAGTGCAGAGGTCTTCTTCATTTGATCATGAGAATAAATTTATAATTTGTTTCTTTTTATATCGTATCTAAATTTTTCTCCTGACCTCTCAATGATGGAGAAAGAATTATGTTGGAATCTCCTTCAATACTGATAAATTGGTTAATTTTCCTCCCTAGTGTTACATTGTATATATTGTTATTTCTTTTAATATATGCAAGATGAAAATTACTTCAATACATGTAGAAAACATCTGAAAATGTTTAGCCCACGTTCATGATAAGATAAGAAGGGAATTTCCTTATACAGATAAAGGGCATCTACAAAAGACCTATAGCTAAGATCACAATTAGGAAATATTGAACATCTCCCACTTAACACAAAGAACAAGTAATAGACGTTCACTCCAAGGATGAGGATTCTGTTCAACATTGTACTGCATGTTCTAGACAGGGCAATACAGTAAGTAAAATAAATAAGAGGCATACAGATTGCGAAACAAGAAATAACATGATCATATACATTAAAATTCTTAAAAATGCTATAAATAACTTATAATGACTAATACATGAATTTAGCAGGGTTGCAGAATACATAGCCAATATCAAAGTGAATTATATTTCTTAGAGAATAGCAATAAAAATTAGCAAATTAATTTCATAACTAATACAATTTATAAAAATTATCAAAGTCATGAAATACTTAGAAATACATCTAATACAAAATGTGCAAAACTTTTGCATTCCAGACTACAAAACATTGGTATGATGGATTCCTAGGACTGCTATGACAAAGTACTCAAAATTGGGTAGCTCAAAACATCAGAAATGCATGGTCTCACAGTTGTGGAGGCTAGATGTCCAAAATCAAAGTGCCATCAGGGCCATGCTTTCTCTGGTTACTCTCAGAGAGAATCTTTCCTTGTCTATTCTGGTTTCTGGTGTTTCCAGAAATTCTCAGTATTCTTTCACCTGTAGATGCATTGTTACAGTTACATGGCCATCCTCTCCCTGGCTGTATTCATAATGTCTTCTTTCTGTGCATATCTGTCTCTGTGTCCTGATTTCCTCTTTTAAAAGACACTAATCACATTGGATTAAGGCCCACCCTAATGGCCTCACTTTAACTTGCTTATCTGTACAAAGAATCCATTTTCAAATAAAAACATACCCTGAGATTCTAGAAATTAGGATGTCAACATATCTTTTTCTGAAAACACATTTCAGCCCAAACAACTGCTAACAAATTAAAGAAGATTTAAGTAAATAAAGAGACCTTTCTGCAAAAGTGGAAACCATACATTTTGGAATAATACTGTCAGCATTCTGAGAGAGAAAAAAAGTAATTCTATGATTTTATATATAGCCAAATTTTCCATAAGAAATAAATATATTTGAAAACCCTAAAGCCTGTTTCTAATTTATTACTGAAAGAACTTAAAAAAAATGTTAGAAATAAATGAAATTTATATAAAGAAGTTTATTTTCTTCAAAAATAAAGAAATTAGGGTTGGGAAGTGTAGTTCAGTATGTGCTTAGAATGCATGGCACTGGGATCAATCTCCAGAACCAAAAAGAAAAAAAAAAAAAAAAAGCAAGGAATAAATCTCAGAAGGTATGAAATGCATCCAAAAAAATCAGTTGTAAAACTTCAGGTAAATTTCAACAGTCTAAATGAATAAAATGATAATAACTATAATTATGACTCATTTGGAGGCAGAGGTAAAATTCTGGTGGAAATATGGTAGGCAGAAAGGGTGTGAGTGTGAATCAGAGATGTGCATTAACACTACTTTGTTAGTTATGCACAATAAAATATGAAGAGCAACCAGTAAAAAAAAGTAAAGGATTAAATAGAAAAAGCAAAAAGCAAAGTGCACAAAATAATGATAACATGTTCCTATTTTTGTTAGAAAAAATGATCTATACGATTTGTTTGGGCATGCATAGAATATCTAAAATATATGGAAATTGCTGACAGTGATTCTATTCACAGATGAAAAAGAAGTGAGACTTTTCACGATATGCACTTTAAAAATTATATCATATGAGTGTATAACTTCATAAATCAATATCAATTTTTTATAAACATTTCATTTATAGGTGAAAATAAAATATATTTTGGGATATATCTTATTAATTAATTGAGCTCTTTAATTTACGTTTCTGACAGATTGTCCTTGTGGTTATAATAATTCAACTTCTCAATTCTTTCTGGTTTTTAAAATGGGAATAATAAAGCCAAAGTCTACAATTTAGATGTTTCTCTGGATCCTGCTGGAACTCCTCCGATAGCTTCTCTCAGACCTAGGCCAAGCACATCTGCAGGCCATCCACAACATCAGGATTAGAGGCATGAGAGATACAAGCTCATTTGTCCTCATAGATTCTAGTTTCCCTTGAGTGCCCCATTTTGTAGGCATTTTCCTTCCAAACTTGTCCTCATCCCGCAGAGACTTGGGGACCTCTACTAGACGAAGAGGCAATAGCCTGCTACAGATTTTCCCACCAGTTCCCCTTTGGGGTTCTCTGGCTAGTGGCTTTTCTGATTCTTCAGTCATTGTTTGACTTTCTTATAAAAAATTTCCAGATGCTTGCACAATCTTGTAAACTTTATTTATTCCACATCTCTAATACTGTTGCATTATTAGTAAGCACTTCTGCTTCCAGCTGAACCTGAAATTATGTAATATTTGAGTCCTTAAACGATCAAGAATTTGTTTTCCTGTACATTTCATTTCTTTTCTTTTATTTATGGAGAACAACTTCTTCCTAGCTCATTGATTGAATTGCCTATTGTTTCCCTGTTGATCTGACATGCTTTCTCAGTTCCTTCTGTAAGAGGGTCTGCTTCAGGGATATCTATCTTATTCAATGGTTGATTGATTCTTATGCCAGTTTCAAATATAAATGTTCACATCTGCTAAGGGATTTTCTTCTCCCTGTCCTCATAAGAAGCTCTCTAGTTATTCATGTCCCTTTAGTTTTCCATATATATATATATGGAAAATATGTATATTTTCATCATTTTCCATGAAGATATCTGATAGGATTGGGATTGTATTGAATCTATAGCTCAAACAGAGAAACTGAAAATTTATAATGTCAAGCATGATGTTGTTATATATCCAACAACAGTTTTATTAGTTTGAGGTACTATTATTTAAGATTTAGTGTAACTTTCCTATAAAAAATGGCTAGATCTAGTATTTTAGAAAAATTAATTTTATTTCTCTTTTCAATATAGTATAGTATCTATACACATAGTAATGTTAAGGCTTTTTATTTCTTACTAGGTGACCTTAAAGAAAAAATAGTTTTCTAGAAACTTTTCCATATTATCTATGTATAAAAATTATTGGCATGTATTCATAATGGAGCTCCATTACTTTAAACTTACTTTATCTGAAGTTATCTCCTCTTTTACAGTCATATATTTGTACCTAATCTTTTCTCAATTATTGCGGAGTTTTCAGAATTTTAGCTACTCAGTTATTTTTTATTGGTTTCTATTTCATTCATGAGTTTTCATTGCTTAGAATTGTGTGTAAATATGAATGTGCAGTATATACTCTTTGCTTTTCTTCTTGCACACAGGGAAATGGGAAGGGAGAGGGAGGATCAATGCAGGAATTACTTTCACCATTATGCACATATGTGGGAATACCAATGTCAATCTCAATACCCTGTATGGAGACGGGGGGAGGAATGGGAGCGAGCCAGGTGAAAGCCCACCAAGTGCTGTGTGCATGTTTGTCACTATCACTAGATTTACATTATGATGTGAAACTATAATGCACCAGTAAAAGTATATAAAAATTAAAATTTCTCTTGTGTCTTGTAGTTTTCAGTTTTAAATCTTTTATATATTTTGCTAAATTTACCCCAAGTATTTCATACTTTTATATTATTTTAGATGGCATTATATTTTTCAATTTTTAATTGTTCATTGCTGTCATATAGAAATAACGTTGATATTATAACTTAACCTTGTATCTAGCAACCTCAATAAGTTCACTTCTCAGATATAATAATTTTCCATTTGACTTTGTGCATAGATGAATATCAATGCAAATAAAGACCATGTTACCTCCACCTTTTTTATCAGAATACAATTTATTATTTTTCTTTAGTTACTTTACCAGCTAGAACTTCATGTACAATTTTGAATAAAAATGGAGAGACCATTCTTTTCATTATCTTACTTTAAGAGGAAAGGGTCCATTATTTTTCCACTATGATTTAGCTATGGGGTTTCGTAGATTTCTTTTATCAGATTGAAGAACTTCCTTTCTATTCTTTTCAGAGTTTTATATCATATATGTATGTGACTGATACTCATATGTATGATTTTTTTAATGTTAAAATTGCATTCCTGACCCAGAAACCATTTAGTCATGATATATTACTTACTTTATGTAACATGGATTAAATCTCTTAAAATTTTCTCTTGCTAAATATTTCTAGATTTAATAAGTTAAATTTTCTAAAGTTTTTATGAACTTTATTGGTTTATAGATTTCTTTTCTTTTTTTTTTTTTTGTGGTACTGGGGATTGAACTCAGGGGTGTTCTACCTCTGAGCTACACCCCAGCCCTATTTTTTATTCTTTATTTTGAAACAGGGTCTCACTAAGTTGCGGAGGACCTCACTAGGTAGCTGAGGCTGGCCGCGAACCCGGATCCTCCGGTCTCAGCCTCCCAAATGCTGGGATTACAAGCGTGTGCCACCATGCCCGGCTTATAGATTTTTTTTTCATAGCTTCATCTGACAATAATATCAAACTAATATTTGCCTCATAAAACAACTGGGAAATAGTATCACCTTTAGAATTTTCTGCAAGAGTTTATGTAAATTATTATTGGATTATTCTTAAATGTTTGAAAAACTTAATTGGTGAGGTCATCAAGAATTTTCCTGATGAAAAAGATTTACCTACAGTTCAATTTCTTTAATAGATATAGGGTACTCAGGTTATTTTTTTCTTTAATGTACCTCAAGTTTGTATATTTCAAAAAATATTCTATATTATCTAAACCATGAAATGTATTGTCATAGAGTTGTTAATAATTTTCCCTTATGTTATTTAAATGCTTTTAGATTCTGTATTAATAATGGTTTTCCCTAATATTTATAATTTATATCTTCTCTCCTTTTGGTGATCATTCTTCCTAAACATTTTGTCAATTTTATTGATCTTATATTAAGATCCATACTGATCTTCTCATAAGATCTATACTGATCTTCTTATAGTTTCAATCTTTTGTTTCATTAATATTTTTCTGTCTTTATTCCACTGACTTCTATTATGGCTTTTATTATTCTCTGTTATGGTTTGGATATAAAATGGCTCCTGGTAGAGCTCATGTATTGAAAATCTCATCAGTGAATGAATATATATATACCTTTTGTGTGCACACGCTATCTCTATCTCTATCTCTTTCTCTATCTCTATCTCTCTCTTTTTCTCTCTCTCTCTCTCTCTCTCTCCTCCAGGCATGCCCTGAGCTCTGAAGATGTGACCCAGCTTAACAAGGACCAAAACCTATGAAATCTCCAGAACAATGAGCAATACATCTTCCTTCCTCTAAATTGTGGTAATCAGGTATTTTGGGTCACAGCAGTGAGAATAATGACTAAAACATCTTTTTTTTTTTTTTTCTATTTCATTTTGGCTTAATTTCCTGTTCTTTTCTCAGTTTATTAAGGAAAAATAAGTACTTAATTGAAGACCTTTTTTGGTAATATATGTGTTTAGTGCTATAAATTTCCCCATATGTTCTTCTTTAGTTGTAACCCATTGAATTGGATAGGTTGTGGTTACAGTGCATTCAGTTCAAAATGAATTTTAATTTCCTTTTTGACTTCTGGTTATTTAAAGGTGTGTTAATTTGTTTCTAAATACTTAAAAATTATTCCAGAGATTTTCTGTTATTAATCTCAGATCTCATTCTGTTGTAATCAAGTAATATACTTGTTTTTAATTTGACCTGAGTATTTTTAAATTTATTAAGAGCCAGGTGTGGTGGCTCACACCTGTAATTCCAGTACTTAGTGGGCTGAGACAGGATGATTGCAGGTTTGAGGAAAGCCTCAGCAAGTAGTGAGACTCTCATTAACCTAGCCAGACCCTGCTTCCAAATAAAAATAAAAATTGGCTGGGGGTGTAGCTCAGAGATAGAATGCCCCTGGGCTCAATCTCCAGTGCCACAAAAAAATAAAAATAAATTTATTAAGATTTATTTTGGCTAGAATAGATCTACATTACAAAATGTTCTAAATACACTTGAAAACAACATGTAGTTTGCTGGTATTATAGGGCAATTTATAAATGTCAATTAGGTCAAGTTGGTTGATAGTGTTATTCAAGTCTTCTATAGTATTATTGATTTTTCTACTAATTCTATGAACTACTGAGAAGTCAAAATCTCTATCAAAATCTCTTTTACTTTTATTCTAATTGTTTTCAAATTTAAACAATAGAACCACATATAGTTGGATTTGCCTTTCTTTCTTAAACCTTCTGAAAATCTCTGTAATTTTTTTCATCATGAATTTTTAGGTGCCTACATGTTTAAGACTGCTCTTTTGGACAATTTATATGATTATTAATATTACTGCTATTATTAAATGACCTCCTTTATTCCCGGTAATAGTCTTTAATCTCAAATCTAATTTGTCTACTATCACTATAGGAACTCCAAAAAAAAATTTTTTTTAGTGTTAGTACTGTACTTCTTTTCCATCTTTTTTCTTTAAACCTCTTATATTATTATCTTTAAACTGGATTCTTACAAGCAGTTTATAGTTTTTATTTTATAATCCATTCTGACAATCTCCAGTGACCAGTTAAAAAATTTAAGATCGATTTATAATATCTTAGCATATACTTTATTAATGTGTAAAATTAAAACATGATACATTGTAGTAGGAATGCTGAAGTTATTCATTTTTACTTGGAATACATGGAAAAAATGTATAAAATGATGGAAACTACAGCAAACATTGTAGCTTTAAATGAATGTGTTAACAACAGGTCCCCATTAGTCAAAAACATTATAAATTATATTTATTTAAATTTAAATTTTCTGAAATAGCATATTATATATTAAAGTATACTTCACTGATGAAATAATACTATGCCAAAGGAGATATTTTAGACACACTGAAATCACAAATCACTATATTTAAACAAATAACTTTAATACCAAAATAATAAAGATGTAGACATGAAGATACTGGAAAAGTTATACAGTAGAAAAGGGAAGTTACTGACACATTGGTTAGGAATTTAATATATGCACCATATCCAAACAAAGCACAAAACAACAAAACCAATTAAACTGTGCATATGAATACATGCATTAAACATTAGGCATGCTAAAATTACCTGAATTATATGAATATAAGGATTTATCTGGAAAAAAACATGTTAAAGTGGTGTCAAAAATGCATTTTAAAATCTTTACATAGGGATATTGAAATCTAATTTTTGCGTTACACTATAGACTCTATTGTTTAGCATTCTTGTTTTAAAACTATTAAGACCATAATAATTCAGAATAAAGTAAGATAGAAAATATATCCCAAGCCAGGCGTGGTGGCGCACGCTTGTAATCCCAGCATTCGGGAGGCTGAGACCGGAGGATCCGGGTTCGAGGCCAGCCTCAGCTACATAGTGAGGCACTCCACAACTTTGCGAGACCCGGTTTCAAAATAAAGAATAAAAAATAGGGCTGGGGGTATAGCTCGGAGGTAGAATACCCCTGAGTATCAATCTCCAGTACCGCAAAAAAAAAAAAAAAAAAAAAAAAAAAAAAAAAAAAAAAAAGAAAATATATCCCATCCAAATTAGTAAAAAATTTAAAGTGCAAATTATGTTAATAGAAACATTCCCTAAATGCAAGAATTAGAGATTAAGAGAATAGAAATTAGTAAGATAAGGTACATAAAATTAAATTAATAATAGACTGCCCTACATGCTAATGATTATCAAATTTTGTTATAATAAATGGTTATTTACATAACCTGAAATGCTAAGAGATAATTGTTAGAAATTTTAGCATAGAAGACACAACTAGTGAACCTAAATTGAAAGGACCTTAAAAAGACACAATTCAGCCGGGCGTGGTGGCACACGCTTGTAATCCCAGCATTCGGGAGGCTGAGACCAGAGGATCCGGGTTCGCGGCCAGCCTCAGCTACCTAGTGAGGCACTCCACAACTTAGTGAGGAGACTCGGTTTCAAAATAAAGAATAAAAAAAAATAGGGCTGGGGGTATAGCTCGGAGGTAGAACGCCCCTGAGTTCAATACCCAGTACCGCCAAAAAAAAAAAAAAAAAAAAAGACACAATTCATTGTAGAATTCCTGATTTCTAGAAAGAGTGTATTTAAAAATGTATTGTCGAGCCGGGCGTGGTGGCGCAGGCTTGTAATTCCAGCATTCGGGAGGCTGAGACCAGAGGATCCTGGTTCGCGGCCAGCCTCAGCTACCTAGTGAGGCACTCTGCAACTTCATGAGACTCGGATTCAAAATAAAGAATAAAAAAAAAATAGGGCTGGGGGTGTAGCTTGGAGGTAGAATGCCACTGAGTTCAATCCCCAGTACCGCAAAAAAAATAAAAAATTAAAAAAAAATAAAAATGTATTGTCTTTTAGAAAAAGACTTTCAAATTGTAAAGGATAAAAGTTATTCTAATAAAGATAGCAAAATATTAATAAATTGTTTTCATATTTAAGGATAAGTAAATTGTCATCTAAATTCACATTAGAAATTCTAAGGAGTTTATAAACTAGTATATCACAAAAATATCAAGAGTAGTGAAAATACATGATAATACCTAGAAACATGTAAATGTTTATCCTGATACATGTAAGTTGTTAGTAAAATAATAAATCACAAAAGAGAAACAATATATTCACAGGTTACTAAACAAGTTTATTTTCTAATGTTCAACTGAGCTTTAAAATCTTAATTATGTCATAATGAATTTTATTTAATAAATGGAAAACTAGTACTCTTGACATAATTTCTAAGGATTAATCTGTACAATTTATAACCTACACAGAAGTAAAATTATACCACTTATTTAAAGGGAAAAAAAGAACTTTGTTGTGGACATACTATTGGAACTATAGTAGCAATATATTAGGATATAGTCTAAACGGACATTTCTTGAGCATAGAACTATAAAATTAGCCAGGTGTTGTGATACTTGCCTGTAATCCCAGTCAGTACTTGGGAAGCTGAGACAGGAGGATAGTAGATTCAAGACCAGCCTCAGCAACTTAGCGAGACTCTCAGGAAACTAGCAAGACCCTGTTTCAAAACAAAAATAAAAGGGCTGGGGGTGAAGCTCAGAGGTAGAATGCCCCCTGGGTTCAGTCCCCAGCACTACAAAATAAATTAGTATAAAATTATAAAATTAAAACCAAAAATATAGTAGACTTGAAAAATTTTGTAAGTAACTTTAATAACCAGGAAATGTTTTTATTATCTAAAGATAAACTGAATAAACAAAGTTAAATTTAGGATAAAAAAACAAGAAAAAATAAAATTATCAGGCTTGACCAATACTCACTATCACTCTAATTATCAGACAAGAGTTTCATTTAAAATAGTTTCACTCTATTCATCTACACATTTAAAAGTATCTATTGATTCTTCTCTCTGAATCTCCTTCTATTGCTTTCATGTAGAGGGACAGGGTGGCCGAATGGAGATGTGGAGGGTAATACAAGTGATGTGTGCATGTATGTTTGTATACATGCATATATGTTTGAATTTCACTATGATGCATAATTACAATGTACCAATAAAAGAAAAACAGAAACTATTTCTGTAAAGATATTCTACCTTAAAATACATTTCATTAGGAAGGTTTGCTATACAGCTGGAGAATGAACATGTTTTTCTAAGATTCAGGCTATGGTACTTGTTAGGTTATATTACTTTCTATGAGCAAAGAAAGAAATGATAAATGATTTCATTAAATAAAGTGTTTTATGAATTAAGTATATACATGTAATTACTGATAAACCTGTTGATTTTCTGGGAATTATAGAGAAGATTTTTTAAATGAAATTGGACCATTTTTATTTTATCGGTGCATTGCAATTATACATCCTAGTGAAGTTCAATGCTCTAAAAACATACCTACAAAAATAGACTAGCAGAGTAGTTGAAAAGGAGTTAGGGTAAGACTTACAGAGGAGAAGAGGGAAGACTGAGGAAGGAAATAGTTCAAATAATACTGTGGCACTATGTGAAGGTCCGTTTACCAATCTCATTAATTCATGTGAGAAGGGAGGAGAGGGAAACAGGATGGGATAAGAAAGGAAGTACACAAAGAAATTGTACCATTTTCAAATATATGCTTACTTTTTTTTTTTTTTTTGAAAAACAAAATTTAAATAACAGAATTATTTGTATTATTTTTAATACAAATGACCAGTAAGAGTTTTGTTTTTTTCATTTAACCACAGCAATTTTCTGGTTATCTCATGGGAAGCACTTTAAGGATATGACAACTTTTTAAAAAGTGAGAATTCTTTTTTCTTTAAAAAAAAAAAGAGGCAAGCCAAGTGTGGTGGCACAGGCTTGTAATCCCAGTACTTGGGAGGATGAAACCAGAGGATTCGGGTTCACAGCCAGCCTCAGCTACTTAGTGAGGCCCTCCACAATTCAGTGAGACTCTGTCTCAAAATAAAGAATAAAAAATAGGACTGAGGGTGTAACTCGGGCATGGAATGCCCCTTGGTTCAATCCTCAGTACCGCAAAAAAAAGTTTTAAATTTGTTGACCTTTCTGGAGATGGGAAAGTATGCTACCTATCTGGAAGATTTTGTTTAAATGAAGATATAATCTGTCTCTTCAAGTTAAAGGTTATATTTTAACAACAAGTGAGAAAATTAATACATATTCATGAAACTTTATGTCATAACAAAAGAATTTTGAAAATAGATACTTGGAAATTTTCCCATTATTATGTAGTTTTGTTGAGAAAAACAATTCTAAACATCTCACCTATGAACTTTATGTGTATATGGAAACAAAATATTCTAATCTGCTTTAAAATCACCAAAATGGAGGTTTTGTAGGTTTTATGTCAATGTGTTTAAAATTTTTGTGTACATAAAATTTCTACCTAGATTGCAAATGAAACAAAATATGTATTTTGTTTTTTAAGATCTGATTAACCCAAGCCGGGCGTGGTGGCGCACGCTTGTAATCCCAGCATTCGGGAGGCTGAGACCGGAGAATCCGGGTTCGCGGCCAGCCTCAGCTACCTAGTGAGGCACTCCGCAACTTAGTGAGACTCGGTTTTAAAATAAAGAATATAAAATAGGGCTGGGGGTGTAGCTCGGAGGTAGAATGCCCATGAGTTCAACCCCCAGTACCGCAAAAAAAAAAAAAGATCTGATTAACCCAAAGAAAGGCCAAAATTTACTAGCTCAGCTTCAGAATTATTTATACTGATAGATGGGAGTGACAAAATGTGTCATGATATAGTAGAAGCAATGATAAAACACATTTTCTCTTTGGATCTACATATTTTTATAAGACTTCTTTTTCAAGTATATATGCCATTTAACTAAGTATGGAAATAAAATGGTTTTATAAACCAGACATTTAGCATTAATGTATCACTGCATGTTATATAAGTATTAATAAAAATAATTTCTAAGTACCACAAAAATAATACTCATTTATGTTTCTCTGGTCCTTTAATATTTTAAGTTCCTACATTTAAATTTTATTAAATCTGAAATTAATTTTGGTATGTAAGGAAGTGGACTGTTGGTAAAGGTTTAACAACTGAAAAAAAATAATAGTTTGACTTGTAATATTTGTCAATTTTCATAGACTACTCCAAAATGGCCAATTGAAAGCTACTCATATAGTCAATGAAAATGGGGAGAGGAGATTGACAGAAGTGGCTCAGGATCGAGTATACTAATGAGTAAGAATTATTAACCATGGTGCGATTACACCATAATGGGACATAATGATGCCAGTAAAGGATGCAAACATAAGCTGAAATGCAAAAAACAGTGATGCCTCAGAGTGTCAAAAGGTCTTGTAAATAGAAACTCTTCTTAATAGTGAGTCTCATTAACCCGAAGGTAATGAGGAGAGATTTAAAAAAAGTTATAATAATCTTCCTGAATGAGAAAAAGGTATGTATACATATTTTTCAAAAATTATAGTGTATTTCAGTGCAAGTTTGTGAATAAGATTTATATCTGCTACTTAAGTATATTTTGAGACAATTATAATATTAAATACCATAAACATAACAGGTAGTTAAATATTTGTTGATATAATTAAAACTAATTGGATTTCAAAAGAAAGAAGAAAAACTGAAAATAAATAATATTGTGCAAAACACTAAGCCAAAATTATAAAAACTGCATTAAGTGTAAATACATAACTATCAGGTAATTTTTGTCAGAATGGATTTAAGAAAGCCAATTTTAGAGGTTGGACCTATAGCTAAGTGGCAGAGTTCTTGTTTAATATACATGAAGCTCTGAGTTCAATCCCTGAACAAAGAAAAAAGAAAGCCACATTGTATGACTTTCATAATACCAATGTTAAATATATGGATACAGAGAGGTAGAAAGTAAAAAGAGAAAAGTGTATTAAAAGTTATGTGACAATTTTTAAATGAAAAAGTAGCTGCAGCAGTAATTAACATCAACCAAAATAGGTCTTAAGGCAAAATATGTTTTAGATATAAAGGATATTATGTAACAATAAAATTATCAGTCTGCTAAGAAAAACTTAGCAATTCTAGATTTGTATGCACCTTATAACTATAAAATATATAAAGCAAACAGTGACAACCCTAAAAGAGATAAGGAAATTCATAATTTAGATGAGAATTTTAATATACATCTCTTAATAACTAATGGAGTAATCAGGCAAAAGGTTCACAAAAACAGAAAAATTGAACAATGAAATGAATAAACCTGATGTACTTGACATATATACAAAATGTATACAACTATGACACAATAAACATTCTCTTAAAGAAAATTTTCCAAAATTGATTACTTGCAGTACATAAAAACAAAAAAGCTAATTTAAAGATTTGAAATTGTTCAGATTATGTTCTTTGATGATCAGAATTATACTAGACATGAACACAAAAAAAATCTTGAAAGTTTGGTAATTTAGCAATGTACTCTTAAATAACCCACAGATTAATGAAGGCACCAGATTAAAAATTATTTAAGCTTCCTTCTAAATGAATGAGGAAGAAAATGAATAAATTAATATTAAAGAAAGTGGAGAACAGAAGTAATAAAAAGAATATGCATTAATAGAAAAGAAAACATACAGCCATAAAGTAAATAAAATAAAAAGTTGAATGCTTGAAAAGAAAAATAAAATAGATAATTAGCAAGTCAGACCTAGGAAAATAAAGAGAGAAAAAATAACTTACTAGAGAAAAGAAGACATCACTAGATATCCAATAGACATTAATTAGACACATGTTATAATGAACAACTTTATGCACACAAAATAAAAATACTAAGAGAAATATTCAAATTTCAAAAAAACCCAACATGACCAAGGTGAAACAGAAAACAGATAATTTTGAGTAGTTCTAAATTTGGCAGAAATTTTGAAATTTTAATAAAAACCTACACCCAAAGAAATTGCCAACCTCATGACCTTAGTAGTGAATACTTCAAAATATTAAAAAATAAATAGCATCAATAGTGTACAAGTTTTTCCACATAGAGAGAGTACTTACAAAACTTTTTGTGGTCAGCATAACATTAAAAGCAAATCCTGACAAAGATGTTACAAGAAAGAAAAATAAAAGATAGCAAATAGGAAAAAGAAAGAATATTCCCTCTTTTTAAAAAGTCTATATTAAGCCGGGCGTGGTGGTGCACGCTTGTAATCCCAGCATTTGGGAGGCTGAGACCGGAGAATCCGGGTTCGCAGCCAGCCTCAGCTACCTAGTGAGGCACTCCGCAACTTAGTGAGACCCTGTTTCAAAATAAAGAATAAAAAATAGGGCTGGGGGTGTAGCTTGGAGGTAGAATGCCCCTGAGTTCAATCCCTGGTACTGCAAAAAAAAAAAAAAAAAAAAGGCTATATTAACATTGATAATGTTACACAAAAGGAAGATAAAAAGTCTTTCTCTCTTGTGTGTGAATACATATTAGAAAACTCTATAAATATTAACAAATTGAATAAAGAGATAGATAAAAAATGGCAATACACCATGAGCTGGCTGAGTTCATTCAGGAAAGCAAGATTATTTTAACATTGAAAAACCAGTACAATTTGCCACATTAATAAAATGAAAAGAAATGGCACATGATATAGAGAAAAATTGGTAAAAAATTTATCCATTCAAGATTAAAAACATTACTAACCTAGGGATAAAATAGACCTTCTTGAATCTCTTGGAACAGTACAAAAAATTTAAGTATCAAGAATAAAAACATTTCCAGAAATATGAAGAGCAAACATGGGTGGCAACTTCTATTCAATAATATCAGTTTTACATAGCATTTAATGAAAGGGCCTAACCAAAGCAGTAATAAAACGAAAAGCAAGGTATAACAGTTTAAAAGGAAGAGAAGAACATTTCCTTGTTCATGAATACGATAATACTCTACACTGAAACTCAAACAATGTATGAAAAAGTTATTAGGATTTTTATATAACAACAAACATTTTGAAAAAATTTCTAGATGTCGATCTAATAAAGACATACAACCTCTACATTTCAACCTATTAAACTAATCTGTATATAGAGCTGTACCAGTTTTGCTAAGTAGAATTCTCCCCACTTTCTGAAGAGATTTTAGTTCTTCTCAAATTGGTCAATGAAATTTGAATCAATATCTTAGAAGGTTATTTGTACAAAATAATAATTTAATACTCTCTTTGTAAGTACAAAAGGCTAACAATATAATTTTTAAAAAGAGAGACAAAACTGAGTGACACCAGATGTCAAAATTTATTGTAAAGCTATAGTAATTTGAAAAATTTGGTATTGACATAAAAATGGAAAAATTGGCTGAGTGGGATAGAGTTCAGAAACTCAACTACATGACTGTGACGTTTCCAATACATGTTCGATCAAGTATACATCCATAAAGTTAAGAACAAATTTTGAAACCTACATTGCACTGCATACAGAAAGCAATTTCAGAGGAATTATAGATTTAATGAGAAGAGTTGAGTAATATTTTTGAAGAAAACATAGGACCATATTAACTATGACCTTGATAGAGGCAACAATTTTTAAACAGACCACCATCACAATAAAAAACAATAACCCTAAAGAAAAGAGTCGAAAACTAAAATACATGAATATGAAAACTCGCATGGGTCAAAAGACCCCATGGAAGAGCAAAGAGGCAGGCCGAAGGGTAGCATATATTTAAAATACAGATATCTAACAAAGAATTTGAGTGTATAATTTTTAAAAGATAACAAAACAAAACCACTCTTACAAATCACAGTAAAAAATGCAGCTCAAAAGAAAAATGAGCAATAAATGTGACCATGCATTTCATAAGACAGCATATCTAAATGGCCACTTAACCTATGAAAAGATTATTAAACCAATGCAAACAAAAGACACAAGAAGAGTCCACATCCACCGAATGACTATGATGAAAAGCACTGAAAATACCAACTGCAGGCAAAAATACAGAGAAATTCAATCCCTTCTTCAATGCTGTAGGAAGTATAAATTGACATAAATTTGGAAACTTTTATAATATCCACTCTCAGTGAATATAACATAGTCTATTACTTCTCTATTTCATTACTTGGTGTATTTCTAGCAGGAAAGTCATGTACAAAAACATCCATAAACATCCATAGCAGTAATCTTAGGAATAACCAAAACCTGCAAACTGTTGTACATTGATAGAAAGAAATACTCTATATCAATGAAAATAAATTGATCGAAGTTATTCACAACAATATGATGAATCATTAAACAAAATGGCAAAGGGGAAAAAAGCCAGATGTGAAAGGATAATATATTCCATAATTCTATTTCTATAAGGTTTATATATGTATTTCATTTCTAATAAATACAAAATCAAGCCCAGCTGTTCTATGGAATTTGAAGTCAAGGTAGCTTGTGGGGAGAAGCGTCGCTTGAGGTCTGCGAGTGGTAGGCTGGTGGGATGCTGGTGGCATGCTACTTCTTGATTTGGGTGTTCACTGTGATGAGAATACTAGTAACTCTCAAGTAACACATTTGCAAATAACTTCTGTCCTGTTAAGAGGAAATATTTTCCCTCGACAATATAATTTTAACTAAATAACCGTAAATAACACATAACAATAAAATTAAAACTTAAAATCACTTTCCAAAACAATCTCTTTATATTTCAAGAAGGTAGTGAACAAAGCAGTGAATCAAAAGAAAAATTTGTGTTAATATTTGAGATATTCCACCATCTGAAAAAAACAACCTTGCTTATCTATTAATGCATTTTAATTGTTTGAACTCATACTCTAGTCTTGTTTACACATTTTCAAAATAGCTGTAACAATCACTATGTGAAATACGCACTGATGTCACTGTACTATGAAAGTGATGACATATGACAGTAGCTTTATTTACACAGAAAAGATTACTTTGTCATTAAAATTTATTTCTTATAACCTAAGTTCTTTCAGACTTTGGAGCAATGGATCTGTGACAATTTCTATAGATATTTTTTTTCTTTTTCTTTTTTTTTTTGGAGGGGGGTACTGAGAATTGAACCCAGGAGCATTCTACCTCTGAGTTACACCCCCAGCCCTATTTTTTATTCTTTATTCTTGAAACAGGGTCTCACTAAGTTGCAGAGAGCCAAGTAGCTGAGGCTAGCAGCAAACCTGTGATCCTCTGTCTCAGCCTCCCATATAGTGGGATCACAAGTGTGCACCACCACACCTGGCTAGATATTTCAATATATAAAATACTCTTATTTTGTCACATGCAGGATTAATGATAAAAATGAAGTTATTGAATCTCAAATATTTAGTTTTACCATCAATGACAAAGAAACTCCTTAAGGATTTTTTCCATAGAGAGTATAAAAATTGAATTTATTTATAAGTATGTTTCATATTATCAAATATCATGATTATTAGCATGTTATAAGAGATTAGTTGGAAATTAATGGCAGGACTACATGGTACAGCATTGAGCCATTATATTGCCCATGGGCAAATTTAATACTATTAAAGACTAAGTAATAGAACATTCATTTGGGAATGGGAAAGTATTAAAGCTGAAAGACTGATTATTTAATTTCAGGAAAACCCATGACACATACTGCTAACTAGAAAGTACTCCACTCTCATTATTCTGCACATCCACTATTCCCAATTATCTAGGGGGAAAAATAAAAATTATTGGTAGTTTTAAGAGTTTCAGGTATTAAGAATCCTCAAAGTACTCATTATTATAGTAACAACTGCAGTAGGTAGGAAAAAGGCCAATTCTATAAGAAATGATAATGCTAACTAGCATTAGGAGTCTATAAACTTAAATGATAAGAATTAGTGAAACGTATAATTTGGGGTACCTATAGCTACATGATGAAACTCTACTATATTAGCTATCTTATTCCTATATTTAAGATTTTAAGCACTCATATTTAGAGAAATACTAAGAGATTATTGCTAACATCCTTAATAGTATCTTTAAATCTAAAAAAAAATCAATGAAAGTATAAATTTTTGTTAAAACTTACGTTGCAACCTCCGTGTTGGGCTCTCTCCGTGGAGTTGTTTCCGTGGCATATAAGGAGAAGGGTGGGGAAGTGGCAATGAAGAGACATCATGGGTCTGAAGCTTGTACCAATGTGGCTCATCATCTAATAAAGCTGTTTCTAATTCAATTAAAATCTATTACACAAGAGACAAACGACTGTTATGATACACCAAGAATAAAGAAATTAGTTGTAACTTTTACAATAATTGCAATAGTAAAGCTATCATTTAGATACTAAGACATTATCAAAATGTTTTGAGAATAACTAAATGAAAGAAATATTTCTAACTTCTTAGTGACTTAATAGTTTTAAATAACTAAGACATTTATTTTGTACAGACATTTATTTTGTACAGCCATTTATTTTGTACAGACATTTATTTTGACTACCAACATACTAGAGGCTATTAAATTTACCATGATGGAAATAACACATTTTACTTTAAAAATATCTGTAATTAAAATATTTGCTACTATTGTGAATGAAATTGTTTTCTGGTATCTTTCCAAAGGAATTAAAGTTAGAATACTATAATGATACATGTTTATAGCAGGACAATTCACATTAGCCAACCGAGGTGATGGTCAATAGATGAATGGATAAAAAAAGAAATTTTGCTTACTTTTTCTGATATTTGAAATATAAAGCTTTACTGACAGTCATTTAAATGAAAGTACTCAGAACACAATGAGTAATTTCAACTTTAATTTAAAGTACCTCTCCTAAGAATTCGCTTTCTTCCTCTCGAACTCGAGCTTGATCCCAAAGGGTAATTTCTAGCATTCGTTCCCGAAATTCTCTTCGGTGGACTGGACAATAAATGAATGTTTGGTTCCATTTTGGTTCTAATGTTTTCTTTACTGTTTTTGTTCTTCTCTTGTTTTTATCACTATAAAAAAAAAAAAAGGAACTTATATAAAACTTTAAGATTGCCCAAAAATTTACTAATTTCAAATTGCTCAGAATCCAAGTGAAATTTTATCACAAATTTATATGTTAGGAATATTATTTTTAAATAGCTTTAAAATTTATAAGATGTATAATTATATAAGTATGATTTCATAATATCAATAGTCCAATATATTTAATTTTTTCCAATGACAGAGATTTGAAAACTTAATATTTCAAAAATTGGAAATAAGAACACATGGAGAATCCTAACTTCAAATATTTTTTAACATATTGCCCTATTAAAAACCTTCAAAATGATAATTACCCAGTTACATTACACATAATATTTTCTTAAACTATTGAAGTCTCATTGTACAAAAGCATGAGTAAATTGTGATGCTCACAGTTTCATATTCATATAGTTCCATTAATGACGAACAATTATTTGTATTTTATGAAGTTACTTTCTTTCATCCAAAAAATACTATTTGCTTGTTTGACATATAACATGAGCATTCTTACTATAAATTATGTACCCTTTATCTGAAATATTTGGGATGTTTGAAAATTTTTAAAAATGTATTCTACCAAGTAGATACTAAATAAACATTTAGTTTATTTAGAAAGAATGAATTTTGAGTTCCTGAAAGAGACAAAGTTCCTTCAAAGAAGGCAAAGAAGGAAGTATTTAATAGGAGCCTACTGTCTAATTAAAAAATGGCTTATACTGAAATCTGAAAGAGAATAGAAGAATAAGCCATAAGCTGAAAAGAATTCTCAAACAAAGAATGACTATTTTAGAAAGGATTTCTACATTGGGTAGAAAGGGGACTAGATAATTTCTGAAGTACTTTACCAACCCAACATGTATGATCACAGTTCAATAGAACAATTGAGTGTGTACTCAAGCACCATTTCATTAAAAAAAAAAAAGAGAAATAAATTTTTATCAAGTTAAAAAAAAACCCAAAACCTTCAAAAAACCAGATCATGCTATCAAGTCAAGCACTGAAAAGAAGCTAAGCATATTTAAAATCTGAGAGCTAGAAGCATCTTTGTAGATAGTTTTTTTTTTTTTTTTTTTTTTTTTTTGTGGTACTGGGGATTGAACTCAGGGGCATTCTACCTCTGAGCTACACCCCCAGCCCTATTTTTTTTTTTTTATTCTTTATTTTGAAACCGAGTCTCACTAAGTTGTGGAGTGCCTCACTAGGTAGCTGAGGCTGGCCTCGAACCCAGATCCTCCGGTCTCAGCCTCCCGAATGCTGGGATTACAAGCGTGCGCCACCACGCCCGGCTCTTTGTAGATAGTTTTAAGACAGCAGTGTACTTATAATTAAATAATTCATTTTTAAGAATTTTAAAAATGTAGTTAATATTTTTTAAAAAATATTTTTTTCTACTTATCTTCATGTTATTGGTATTTTCACTTACCACTTAATCGAACTTAATAGCCACATATAGACACTTAATGTGTTTTCTCAGAATTTTAAAAAGAAATATATTTTGATGGATAAACAACTTTACTTCAAGATATTAAAAGGAGTGTGGAGTATGCCAAGTTTTTTGTGGTACATAGTATGCTAGGTAGAAAATCATTTTTGTCTGGCTTTTATTCTTTTATTCATGTGTAACAACTTATCAACAGCAGACACAAAAATACTGAGATGACATTGTAACTTTCTAACTGTTAATTTTATAGAATAGAGTGAAACAATATCTTGGTAAGAAAAGGTAGAAATTTTAGTGGAATATAAATGCCTTTTAGTACTGTTTCTAGTTTTTTGACCCTAGAGTATGGGTTAAATTTTTTATTTTAGGGAGCATAAGTTTTAATGATTTTGATAAAAATATAATTTATTTTAGAAATGTACACATGCTTAAAAGAGTATTTACTAAAATAATATTTAATGCACACTTAATTCACATTTTAAAACAATCTCAAATATTTACTCTTATTATTTTAATTCCTATGAATGGTTATGTTTATGTTAAACTTCACAAGTATCTGGCTATTATGACACAGAAAGGCAAATGATACAGAAATGAAACATTCATTGCTATTAACATTTTCCCACTCATTTTCAAAAATATTTTTGTTTCATATCCTTACCTTCTGTCTGGAAGAAAGTAAATTTTAACATAAGGATTTCTTGGCCTCCCGTCTTCCCTGGAAGGGAGATCCTTTGCTCCCAAAATTGTAACTATTAATTGGTGACCAACCTTGTCAAACCATAGTTTTATCTGAAAAGCAAAATTATTCATATATCAGCTCAAATATTTACTGTCAATACATGTTTACATTTTCAATCTTCACAGCATTCACTTTAACATTAGCACAGATTATAAGCAAAGTGCAATTAGTTAAAATAACAGGATATACTATAATAACTTCAATGAATAAAAGAATTTGTTCAGATATTTTGGTTTCACTGATAAACCACTTGGGCTCTTTATTATTCTAATGTGATTGCTTATTAACATGCACACAATAATTACACTATCATAATTAAGGACTTTCTATACAGTCATTGCTCTCTGTCTTTCCTTATGCAAGAATCACTGTAATTCATTTTGTTTTCCCTATAATGATTTTACTGTAAGTGCTCAATATGTGGTATTCATAGAGAATTTTCAAGTAAATGTTTTATGTTATTCCATAGCAAAAGACATTTCAAAGGTCATAAGCAAAGGGGATTTACTAGTCAATCCATTCTTTCAGTTCAAATTTAAGACCTTATATGAAGTCATCTTTCCAAACTTTTCTTACTCAGACATGAAGTCTCCTTTTCCTCTGTGAAACAAATGCATCACCTTCTTAGAATAAGTTTTCATTCTTTGAGATAAGAAGATGTGAATAAATCTGTTCTGCTGTAATTAGATATTGGAACTCCACACCCAGCCACTGAATTAACTTGACTTCCAAGTTATCATTTCCCGCACACATTTCCCACCTTCACACCTAGCTAGTTGATTCTACTCTATCAGGACCTATGGTAATCACATTTTGCTTAAGAACTCAGTATATCTCTGATGACTACCTGGAAACTGAAGTGGAACTACAAATTTGGAATTGGAGAATTACAGGTAGAAATAAATTCTGATTCTGTATGAAACAAAAATAGTTTATCCACCATGGCCTCCTGAGTGCTTACTTATATTCTAGAGAAGAAGAGACTGAGCAACTTCAGAGTGAGAAGATGTGGACTGAGAGCCAAAGGGCTAGTCTAGTTTTTTTTTGTTTTGTTTTTTTTTGTTTTTTTTCTCTCTAAAGAGAATTAGCCCTCTTATAGGAATAAGAAGAAAAATATCCAAATTTAAAACTTATAATTACTAGCCTTTATGTTGGATTGTCTTTATATTTAAAGTAGATATTATCTGGCTGTTTTTAACAAAACGTTTTTCTAATAAAATTGTAAGTTAAAAAATTAGGCCCTAGACAAGTATTTCTCAAACTATAGCAAACAGACCTACAACAATATTATCTGATTTTTTCATTTAAAAATTACAAATATCTGGGCCCACCTCTCAGCTATTCAATCATCATGAGGCCTAGATATAAATTCTTTTTTTATCTTGCCAGTGATTCTCATAACCATTAAAGTTTGAGAACCACTGCTTTAAACCAAAGAATCAATGACCTGAAGAAAAAAACGTCTCCGATGAAAGAGAAAAGGTTCAAATATTTCCTTGCCTAACAGTATTGGAACATAGATACAGATAAGGATGAGAAGAAGGGCACTATTCTTCTAAAAAATAATGAGAAAAAGTCATGAAAGGAAAAAAAAATGTGGAAGAGTCTCATTGTATATGAGATGAAAGAGATGCTGTAGACAGTGTCACAAGTTCTTGAAAATGTGTGACAAAGATCAGATTAATATCTACGATATTATTTTCACCAGTAATAAAAGAGATTATGGCTTTTTTTTCCAAAAATATCAAAAAATCCTTCTCAAATATCATAGCATGAATACCTCAAAATATCTCATAGTATATCTCAAAGAAAAAAAGATTTGGAAAGTTAAAACAATTTTCTCCCAATAAGCTTCATAATTAAAAACCAAAGGTAATTATTATTATGAGACTAAACTCAAAATTATTTGAGCAGATTGGTAATTTCTGTGAGAACTGCTTAAAGGAATTGAGGATAGGTACTTGTTGCCATCTTCAGAGGAACTAATTTTGCTCAGTTAAAATGATTAAAGCTAAACATTTGGGATATACATTTCAAAAGTCAAGTAAACAGTATTCTTTTTAGATTTCCTTATGCCATGGAAAACCAAAAATGGAAAAAAACTTACTAATATTATCCATTTCTCCTACAAACCAATATTAGATATATATGGCTTTTGGGTTTTTGCAGCAGTACTTTATAGTTAATTAAATTATTCTTCCTAAATATGTGAATAATAAACTACACAGGAAACAAATTTGTTTTAACTTTACTAAATATTTGATCAAAATTATCTTCTTAATAAACTGTTGTAAACTGAGTGTCTAAACGTCCCAGTTTTTATTTATATTACAGCACTTGCATTGAAGTTTTTAATAGATATCCAGTTTATATCATATTTTACTGGCTAGCTTATTTTATCACATTTTTAAATTTCTTATTTGTACTTTTAAAATAAATGGTTGAAAAAGAGATGTTGATTCTCCAAAATATAACAAATGTATCTTCACTATTCTAGTACTGACAAATTTTGTACTCAGTTTATTCAATTAAATTTTTATATCATTTTAATTGTTTAATATAACTATTGTTCTGACTTTACCAAATAATCATTTTAAATTTTTATAAGTAGAACCTGAGCAGCACATATAAATATTTTACATGGTATAATATTAACTAGAACTAAGTTTGATTTTTAAATCTAAGCAAAATATTATTTTGAACCAACTAATTTCTTAAAACATGCAGCAAAGCAAGGAAGACATAATACTATTGTTTTAAAAAACTATATTGACATTACTTTACCATACAAAGTTTTCCTAATGAAAAGAGGCAAACAACTTGTACCCAAGTATTATAATGAATTAAATGGAATGATAAAATAAGCCCCACCCATTTATTTCGATTGTGATATTGTTCTTCCAAAATAATGCACTTTCCAAAAGTTGGACCTTACATACAATATGCATAAAATTCATATTTTAAATAAGGTACAAATATATTTGCCAGTCTCCTCAGGAGTCATTGCTTGGAAAATGCAAGAGAATGTAGATGTTCAGTGGTATAATGAATGATTTAAAGAGACAGGAACCTTAGCATCATAAAGGAATATATCAACGGATATTTCTGTAAATATTACATATATAAGTGGAATCTATAATAAATCTATGTTAAATGCCACTTTGAAACCTATAATTTTTAGTACTTTATCATATAAAATCACTTACAAAGATTGTCTCTTTAAATTTTTATTCAGTATTCTAATCCCCATGCAGAATTTTACAAGCTGGCTCATAAAATGATTTGAAAGTCAATAATATGGTTTGGAGCAACATACCAAAAACACTTTCCCTACTACGCATTTTCCAAAACATACAAATAAGGGATAAAACACGACTTTAGTTTCTATCAGGCAGACAAGGCCTTTACCTGAACCCTAGGAACAAAAGGCGTTGTTCTTCTACTAAGGCTTTGGCTCTGGTAAGCAAAATTAAAGAAAAAAGCAATAAAACAAAACCAAAAGGACAACACGCTGGAACTAAAAGACCAAAAGTAAAAATAAACACATAGAACTATCCTTAAAATACAATATTTCCATGATAATGTAAGTAGGTATTTAAATTAAGTACTTTATTATAATGAATAAGTTAATATTACCAGATGCTAAAATACATAAAAATTACACAAAATATTAGAATTTGTTTAGTCAGGTTTTAAAAATGTAGTCACCATAACAGGAATTAAGACTGAATATAAAATAACATTTTTGGGCTTGTACATTCTGAAAGAATGATTATAAGTATAACCCCAAACCAATAAATTTCATATTTTACCTTTAAATACACTACAGTCCTTGGTATCCATGGGGCATTAGTTCAATGACCTCTCACACATATGCACAAATAAAAAAATCTAGGGATGCTCAAGTCTCTTACATAAAATGGCATGCAATTTGACTATAACTTATGCTTCAAATTATCTCTAGATTACTCATGATTCCTAAACAGCGTAAATAGTTATGCCATATTGTTAGAAAATAATGACAAGACATGTTCAGTACAGACACAATTTTCTTTCCAAATACTTTTGATCCATGGTTGATGGAACTCATGGATATAAAACCCAGGGTTACAGAGGGCCAACTGTACACATACAAAAAAGTGTAGTCCAAAAAGAAGTTCCGCCAAGTGCAGTGACACGGGCTTGTAATCCCAGTACTTGGGAAGCTGAAACAGGAGGATCACAAGTTCATGGCCAGGTTGGCTGGTTGATTATCTAATTGATTAATGTTTTAATAATCTATACCAGATTCTAGTCCTAAACACCATCTTCAGACATTTATTACCACTGGACCTAATACTGTTTATTGGTAATTATACCTATTAATGAAAATATCTCATTACTTTTTAGTTATACATGTTTTTAGATGTTTTAAGCCTTTATCGATGGTTTATTGCAAGTTTATTGCTTTATATTACCAATAACCCTAGGTTGTAATAGTAGTTATTATGTCCAATTTGGGGGAAGCAGAAACCTAAAACAAGGTCTAGATATACTTGTCAGTACTCAAAAAAACATGATAAAGGCAGAAAGTAGAGCCCAGTTCTGATTAAATCACTATTTCAGATTTTCAAAATCAAATCTAATTTCTTTTTTTTTTTGCTTTCATTTTGAAACCATTTCCAAAGAATATCACAATAATCATAATTCAGACATGCCATTAGTTAAATCAGGACCAAAACTGGACACATATCGCTGAGTTTGAAAATAGATTTCAACGCACTTTATTCTGCTTCCTCACAAAGATTCCGTCCCATTCCTCACATTTCCTTTGGATGTCTCTCTTGTCTCCTTCCAAGCCATAAATAGTTAAAGGCTTCTTTCTGTCTTTTCCACTGCTTCATGAAAACAGATAATGACTGTTGTCCAATTCAACTATCACTGGACAGACTATTTAAGACATAAATCTAAAACCCAAAGAAAAGCAGGCTTTACAAGTAGACTACTGTCCAATTATAAGTCATCTCTCTCTCTCTCTCTCTCTCTCTCTCTCTCTCTCTCTCTCTCTCTCTCTCTCTCTCTCAACCAAGGAAATCTCAAATCCAAGTCATCTTTATTTATTTTTATATTTTTTGTATGGAGATACACCCAAAGGAAGAATTGTTCAGATAAGAAGTGTGTTAATAGCCGGGCGTGGTGGCGCACGCTTGTAATCCCAGCATTCGGGAGGCTGAGACCGACCTGAGGATCCAGGTTCGCGGCCAGCCTCAGCTACTTAGTGAGACACTCCGCAACTTAGCGAGACTCAGTTTCAAAGTAAAGAATAAAAAATAGGGCTGGGGGTATAGCTCGGAGGTAGAATGCCCCTGAGTTCAATCCCCAGTACCACAAAAAAAAAAAAAAGAAAGAAGTGTGTTAATAATATCTGTTTGTATAACCCTTGGATGGATAATTTGTTAGCATATAGAATAGAAAGTGTATGAAATTCACAGACAAACTAGACATGCTGAAGAAAGGGACTAACAAAGTACTAGAAATAAATGTTACTTTCCCTGCCCTCCCACTTGCCCTGTTTTAAACCAAATATGTCAAGACAATGAAATATTTTAGAGGTAAATACTACTTCAAAAAATAAGATTTACTTTTTTAAAAGAGTACTATTTTGAAATAAATTAATCCTTTTCCCATCCTGTAAATAACCTCAAGACAGCAGTTTATGGATTTCCCAAATCAGTCTTTTTAAAAACTAATCTTCAACTATGCATTCATATATTAAATGTGGCCCTAAAAACACATTTCTATTGTGGTGGGGTTTTTCTAATGGAAGTAAAATCCACAAAGCATATAATTAGCCATTTTACAGTATACAATTCAGGAAACCATCACCTTTCTCTAGTTGCAAAACATTTTCATAATGCCAGAAAAACACCTATACATTAAGTAATCATTCCTCATTCCTCCATCTCACTATCCTTTTGCAACTACTAAACTGCTGTCTATGGACTCTAGATACTTCATACAGGAAAGGGGAAGTACTATGTGCCTCATTTTAATTGGTAATTATTATTAACTCATTTTTTTTTTTTTTTTTTTTTTGCGGTACTGGGGATTGAACTCAGGGGCATTCTACCTCCGAGCTATACCCCCAGCCCTATTTTATATTCTTTATTTTGAAACCGAGTCTCACTAAGTTGCGGAGTGCCTCACTAGGTAGCTGAGGCTGGCCGCGAACCCGTATCCTCCAGTCTCAGCCTCCCGAATGCTGAGATTACAAGCGTGCGCCACCATGCCCGGCTTATTCTTTATTTTGAAACCGGATCTCACTAAGTTGCGGAGTGCCTCACTAGGTAGCTGAGGCTGGCTTCGAACCTGGATCATCCAGTCTCAGCCTCCTGAATGCTGGGATTACAAGCATGCACCACCAAGCCCAGCTTAACTCAAGTATTTTAAGCATGAAAGAGCTGATGCTATTATAATAATTCAAGCTCCATACAAATGAAGAATTTGAATTTGAATACAACAATCAAATTTACATTTTAATGTCACTTTATGTTATTCACTGTACTACTGTACTACTATCTTTAGGACATGCCCTTCCTGCAATGCTTCTAGAACAACAAAATTGTGACAATGAGGTAAAAAAAAGGATTAAAGCTCAAAGAAAAGCTTTCCTTTTTATAAAGACTATGTAGTTTCCAAGGTGATAGAAAAGACACATGCCTATTTTTAAATTACTCATTTCCCTTAAATGAGAATATAAAATGGATATTTACAATATTTACTAAAAATGAAGCTGGAAAATATTAAAATAAAGTAACGGGAGAACTTTGCAATCATAAACCACAGACCATATATTAAAAATAAAAACAGTAATTTTCTAAAGGAGGAAACTGCTAAATTCAAGAACCCAAATTTAAAAAGAATAAAAATAAGGGAGTGCTCTCACTGAAAAAACTAGTATGCAGTCCAGGCAAGCTCATCCTCACTTCCTCACCAAATACATTAATGGCTCATGTTATGCCCTGGAACACTAGGCAGTCACATCATTCAAGAATGAAGAGAAAATAAATCACATATATTTTTATAATCAATAACTTTAAGCATAAAAATGTAAACTAGAAACTTGCATTATATGTATTTTTTTCTATTTGAGAAAATATCAATCCATGAATTAAATATAAATATATTAGGAAAGTCAGCTCACATTCTATATAAATTATCTTTGTTCTCAGGCATTAGCAATGTTACGATTTTGTAAGTGAGGGATGGGTGCCAGTAAAATACCAACAAGAGCAAAAATGTCCAGAGGTAGACTGGAGAAAAATGGGAACGTAATGTTGCCCTATGACTTCCTTGGAGCTTTCCCAAGAGGTGATATGTAGACATACTTTATCAAACCCTGTATCATTATAACAAACCAAAATTATCTCAAAGGTGGAAGAAATAGGATTATATATATAAAGAGCAATATCCAAAGGGATATCTTACTTATGGTTTCTTGGATGCAAAGAATGAGAACAAAATTACTACTTTACATGATAATAAAAACCATTCTTTTTTTTTTTTTTTTTTTTTTTGCGGTACTGGGGATTGAACTCAGGGGCATTCTACCTCCGAGCTACACCCCCAGCCCTACTTTTTATTCTTTATTTTGAAACCGGGTCTCACTAAGTTGCGGAGTGCCTCACTAAGTAGCTGAGGCTGGCCGCGAAACCGGATCCTCCTGTCTCAGCCTCCCGAATGCTGGGATTACAAGCATGTGCCACCACGCCCGGCATAATAAAAACCATTCTATCTTGTTCATTTATATTCCTAATGACTAGTACTATTTTATTAGTACTGGTAGTACTAGCCCTTTCAGAGCTTAATCTATATTTCTTATATAAATTGTTGGAGTTTAACTTTGGTTAAAAAAAAAAAATTGAAATAGATTTCAAGAATCTTAAATTTTAATTTACCCTTCATATTGTAATTTTAGTTAAAGAAAGTTATCCTGAAAAAATAATTTTGCCCTAGCAAAAATATACAAGATTTATGCTCAAGAACTTCTATGGCATCATTATCTACAATAATATAAATGAGAAATCAAGATATACAATAGTGAATTAATTTAAACTAAATTATTAAATAGCTACTAAACTAATTTTAAGAGGAATTTTTTAAATTTCACAACATGTTACCACAATGAAATATCAGGATTCAAAATACTACGTACAGATTTACTTCCATTTTGTTTAAAAATTTATATCATATGTGAATGGTTACATTTTGGTGTCAGTAGTATATGTGACTTTTACTTTTTATTTAATTTTCTATACTTTGTAGATATCCCACAATAAATACACAGTCAATGTAAGAAAATAAACAGGTAATACTTATTGTAGCAAAAGGAAAAAAAAGACCATTGTCCTCAAATAAAAAACATCACGCTTATGAATGGAAAAGGAAAATAAAATGATAAAGGGAAGAAACTCATTTCAATGAGACATTCAGAATCCCCTAATAGTATTTCATCTTCTTTCTTGCATTACTTTTCTGTTATTGTCAGCTTTGTGGGGAAAATAGTCGCAGAATAGATATTTCTAATAAATTCTTCAATAATTTTTAGTATTTTAATTTTTCTTATACATATTAGATTTCCATTAAATAGCTCAGAAAAATCAAACACTCTCACTTCCCCATAAAAAGTAAGAGAAGAATTTTCTTAGCTGACTTAATGAAAAGTTATTTCTATTGTTCTTAATATACCAAGTAAACATAACTTTTTAACTATAACATTTTTCAACCAATCCAGTTCAATGTCTGGATTTTGAAAACCTAAATATTCTTAAATATTCCTGAAATTTCAAGTTTAGTAACCACCAGCATTACTAGTATTTAATATAATTGAATAAATTTTAATCTATTACTATTAAAATGGTCTAATAAGGGAAGGATAACTGAACAACACAAAGCAAGGACTTAAATTTGCAAAGCCTTTCTTCTAAAATGGGCATGATATAAAATGCATAACTGAAATTTAAATTTTGTTAAGAATGTGCAAAAAGAGATCACTTTATATGAAAATTTTTAGTATAATATTCAGAAACCTATTATAAATCTCCCCATTATTTCATTTAAGTTTTGCTGCTGGCAAAACAAAATAAAATTTGCAGATTTATTTTTGAGAGCAATATTCAAAGTTCCATGATTGCTATGGAATTCATCCCAAATTTCCTTAAGATTGAAAAGCAGATAAATATGTAAATAGTTAATTTTAAGTACAATGTTTGTATAGTGAACATTTTTTATTTCTTTTAAGAATCTATGGCAACTTATAGTCACTTTAAAATAAGGAACAAAAATCTTGATGTTGAATTTTGGAATAATTATTAAGGAAAAAAGAGTTTACATATCTTCACCAAATCTTGACCTCATTAAATTCCAAAGAACCAAAATCTAGTAAGGAAAGCACTATAATAATCAAAATTAAATTTCAAATAATTAGACTATTAAGAATGAGAAAATCAATGGTTAAAATCAAAATTATATTCTAGAAAGTGCTTGACTTACAAAAAATCCTAGCATTATATTTTAAAAACACTATTTAATATTCCATATAGAGAAATTAGTTTAGTGATTACATACTGAAAGTTGTCCAGATAAGAACTGTGGAACATCCCTCAACATGCCAGGACTCATGGGAGACGTAACGGAAATAGAAGGACGATCCATTTTTTGAGATTCGAATGAGCTAGAACCTAAAATAATAATAATAATATATAAATATATATAAAGAATAATAAAAATGGTACTTCACTACTATTTCAGAATCTTTAGCATGTATCTTTTAAAGCTACAAATACACTTACAGGTTTTGTTGCTATTTGGGGGGTTTTCTTTGGAAGCATAAATGCAGATTAATGATTATCTTAAGATGAATGGCAAAACATTTTCTGTGCCAGGTATAATATCAACAGACCTTTCCCCTCTGGAATTAGTTATTTTGTCTGTTATATGTGTTATACTTATCTTATAATAACATATTAAAAATTTTCTTAAATACAAATAAGGAAGTAATCAAAACATAAATCAATAAAGCAAGTTACAGTATAAAGTTTAAATTCTAAGAATAAGTACTAGAATGTCCAAAATTAATAAATGTTTCCATGAGGTCACTTTTTAATCCATACATTGAAGAATATAATAAATCATACTGACAGAAATGAAGTAAACATTATGAAAAAGATACAGAGTACCAGAACAAGCATCACCACAATACCCAAAAAACCCTGGAGTGAGAATAATGGTGATTGTTTTAACATTATTTAGAAGTAAAGAAAAAGAACGGCTTCTTAGTAAGAAAAGGGTTGTTCTCTTACTAAAAAACTTCAGGTAGCAAGAAGACAGAATGTTCTTGGAATATCCAGGGATTAAGGGACAATGATAGATCCCATTGATAATAAAAAATTTAGAAGTCATAGAGCTGGCAATTAAAATCATAAGAAAACAAAAAATTACTGAGGAACCAGGAACAAAGACTTAATGACTTGCACCTTGGACAAGCTCATTTACTTTTCAATGTTTAAATAATAAAAGACTAGACTTAATTTGAGAAAGGTTCCTAATTAGGGGCTTTTGAATAGCTCTAATAAGATAAATGGTTCCAAAATACTCACACATTATCTGAGTGATATAATAATATAAATGAGTAAAAATTTTACCTGCCCCCATAGTATTGTTATTGTGATAATATAAATATAACATCACGCACAGTTTCCAAGTTCTGAATGAAATGAGAGCAATGAGGATGATGATGAGAACAGTAGCACTATATCATCATAACACTTACTTATTATGTTACGGTTTTACGTGATTGTGATCATGATCATAATTTTCGATAAGACTATTTAACAGCTGCTAACAGTGCTAAATCAAATAGGTTATGTGATCATATTTTAAAGTATAGGGCCAGGTCATTCCAAAAGAACTTTACCTATTGGGTAATGATTTTAAAGAAATTTATACTTCACAATTGTAAATATGAAAGTAAAAAAGAAATTTTGCATTTGCAGTGCTGAGGAACCAAGGCCATGTGCATGCAAAGCACATGCTGTACCACTGAGCTACATCCCCAGCCCAAAGAACATCTATGGTAATAGTATATTTTCAACTATTAAGGTATATACATAATCAGACCACTATTCATAATCTTCATTTCTACCATCATGGTCTAAGTCACTGTTTTCTTGCCACTAGATCATTATAATAGTCCTGTTACTAGTCTTTCTCTTTTACCTTTGTCTTCATTTAATCTATTTTCAATATAGTAGTCAGATTTTAAAACATAAATCTCCTCAAAACCATCCTCTACATCTCCCAGTTCTCCTCAGAGAAAAAGCCAAAGTTCTTCCAGTGGCCCATCAAGCCATGTCATTTGGCTGCCCATTGCTCCTGTATTCTCCTTCCTACCATTCGCCCTTTGCTCACTCCACTCAGCAGCACTGGCTTCCTTATGTTTCCTTGCGTGCACCTTAAGCTTTCCTGCCTGAGAACCGTGCACCATGTGGTGCCTAGAAAACTTTTGCCCCAGATGGCCACTCTTAATTTTTTATTCTAATCCTTTTTCTTAGTTTGGTCTCTACTGATTGAGGCATTCAAACTATAATCCTCCTCCTCCTCTTTCCCAAGATCCTTTACTCTATTCTTAAACAATCAAGATATTTAGTTCATTGGGAAAAAAAAAAAAAAAAAAAAAACTTCTTTAACATATGAAACAACACTCAAAACAAGCAATAAAAATATTCATGTATTTGACATTACATAAACTTATGTCTATTGTTCCATTACTGCTTTGATGTTAAATCAAAATTATTTTCCTGTTTTCCGAAAGTATACATTAGAATAAATATAATTATTCACTAGTTTGCCCTAAGCATTTCTTCCCATTTACTGAGAGTGTGGTTACAAAGCAGTAAATTTTAAAATTGGGAGAATGAGGGGGTATAAAGCTTTCAGGAGTCATGGATATATTCATAATTTTTTCTTGTGAAGATGGTTTCATAGATATATATGTATGTCAAAGCTTACCTAATTGCGTACTTTTGTTGTATTGTAATATGCTGAAAAAGGCTACCTACAAATTCATAGTAAAGACAGACTATGAAAGTATTTACTTCCATAGTAAATTATAAAATAATAAATATGTTTATTTTAAATAAATAGTAAAATATATTTTAATAAATATAAATTAATAAATTGTAGAAGTTTGTACTTTTTCCCACAGTGACATGAAATGATACTAAATGTTCCAATTACATGTGATTATATACTTAACAACAAGGTTATTATATTTCTTACATCATGTTAATAGTTAAAAATACTTCATTTGTTCTTTAATGAATGATATTATTAATAACATATTCTTCTAGAATAATAATACTTACTGGACTCCAGTTGTGCATGTGTGCTATCAGGTATTCTAGGTATATCTCTAAAATGATACAAAAAGAAAACGAGTAATTATTTCAACAACTAATGTAATGCTGTTTTATTCATTATACACCTACATAATAATTAGACATTGAAAAACGAAAAAAAAAAAAAAAACCTGTATATGGTAGAGGCATATAAATAAGAAACAAACAAGTACTTTTTTGCAAACATAAGTTTTGGGCTAACTCCTAGTATTTAAAAGAAACTAAAACATACATGCATCTGCAGCAGATTTATAGGAACATATGCTTTATTTCCTCTGTGCCTCACTACACAATTATCTACTCTAAAATACTTTTGTGTTCAACAAGGTAAATTTTATAGATATACTTCAATTTTATTCTACTCTTTATTTTTTCCTTTTGTTCTGAATCAATAACACTGAAGCTCAAAATATCATCAAAACAAAAATTTAAATCTTAGAATGGATTGTAATTAAAACTTTTAAACATAATAACTTCATTAAGATAAAGGCAAGCCGGGCGTGGTGGCACACATGCTTGTAATCCCAGTACTTGGGAGGCTGAGACCAGAGGATCCAAGTTCGTGGCCAGCCTCAGCTACTTAATGAGGCTCTCCGCAACTTAGTGAGACCCTGTTTCAAAATAAAGAATAAAAAATAGGGCTGGGGGCATAGCTCGGAGGTGAATGCCCCTAGGTTCCATCCCCAGTACTACAATAAATAAATAATAAAAGGCCATAAGTTATTTAAAATCCTAAACAAAAATATGACTTAAGGGCACTTTATTACCAAAAAATACATTTTATTAATACACTAAGCCAGTACACAGCAGTTTTAGCATATGACAAAACTGTGAAAACAGAAAATGAAAAATAGATATAATTTTATATGCTAGATTCATTACTTTGAAAGAAATATTTTTGCAAAATTAAGCTACCGACTTAAATCATTTTGCTTAGCATAAAAAGAAATCAAAATAATACAGCATGATCATTTCCTAAAGGAATAAAAACCAGGTATTATTATTCTACAGCAACAAAAAAAAATTCCATAGCTTCCCCCTTGCACTGTTCTTACCCAAATATGCATTTCATAATTTGACACCAAATTATATATTTTTCTATTGCTTTTGCTTTGATATAGGTGTATCTTTTAGATAGGCATAGAATATAAGTGTCTGTAGAAGAAACACTGCTGTGTTGCATACTGAGTAGTTCTTATAACTTAGGTGAAAGGATTATATTGACTCCCAACTTTTGGAAACTATCAAGTTACTCTACAGGCAACAAGTTACAAAGCCAAAGATTATTTTGATATTGGCCTATTGGGGGCTTTTATTTATTTATTTATTTATTTATTTATTTATTTATTTATTCATTCATTCATTCATTCATTCATTCATTTATTTTGTGGTACTGGGAATTGAACCCAGGGGTGTTCTATCTCTGAACTACACCCCCAGCCCTACTTTATTTTTCATTTTGAAATCGGGTCTCACTAAATTGCTGAGGATCTGGGTAAGTTGCTGAGGCTGGTCTTAAACCTATGAGCTTCCTGTCTCAGCCTCCCAAGTACTAGGCAGACTATTGTTCTTTAAAGAGTCTCTTTTCCTTAAACAGTTTCCTTTGTGTGAGAATTATATGCCCTTTGCTCCTTTTTTCCTAGGCCAAAGTCTCTATTTTGAAAATAGTAGAATATAGTTGAACATCATTTTTATAGTATGGAAGACAACAGTTAATGAAACATATCTTAAAATTGTTATTATAGTCCTTTACCCTTGCTAATAACTGTAGCCATCCACTAAGCTGCTAAAATTTTTTTTAAATCTAAATACTTCCTCTTCTATAACAAACTGTATATTTTTATCATAACCAGATAAAGTCATGAATTTAGCTGAGGCATTTTTGGTAAAGAAGGAAAAGAAGGCATTGTCTACAAAATAATTTGTTTTCATCAAGCAATCAGACATTTGGGGATTGGCACAATTTGGGATTGGCTTAATACTAGTCACCTTTCTACATGTATGAAGTACTGAAACCAGCTTACCCAATAGGTCTTGAGACGACAAGCTCCACTTGTGGTTCAGGCTTGGATTCTAGGATGATGTTGTACGCTTCCTCAAATGTGGCCCCTTGTAATAGCCTTCCATTCCATTCTAATACTTCATCACCTACAGTGTCAGTAATAATAATCTCAGAAATAAGAACTAACTCCATAAAAGGTAGTAAAAAGACGCAATCTTTATATTTCAATGAATTCCATAGAATAAAATCACTGTCATGGAATAAGAAACTTACTGATAACAACTTCAGTGGCACAAAGTTCGATGGCCAGGACAGTATATTTCACCCAAAAAGACAATGGTCAGAATTTCTTAATAGAAATTCTACTAGTAGACAACTATAAAGATCAGTTGCCTCTGAAGATTTTATGAGTCTGTACAATAGGTTTCTTGATATACAAAACTGAACACCTTGTTTTCTTCAAGAGGCATCCATTGTCTAAACTCTTTTGTGAAAGCTTAATAATTAGCATCTTAAATCCTCTTCACTGAACTCCAATATTTCTCCAATAGTATCGATTACCCAGGTAAAACAAAGTGATACATTTTAGAAAACATGCATTTATTCATGGTTTGTTTTCTAAACTATGTTAGAATTTTCTCAAAAGAGAAAGAAACAAAATAAGTTAATACTAGAGACAGATTAGTATATCCATCCATTAAAAAATAAACATAAAAATTATTGCCTCTGACTCAAGAAATGAGATAATTTTCCATTAATGAGTAAAGATTTATATCTAATTGAAATGAGCTGTTATTGGTCAAATCACTTCTAAATGAGAAGATTATTTTATTAGCTACTCACATTTAATATTTTAAATGTAAATAACCAGTGGCAGGAACCTACCTGGCCTAAGATGTCCTACAGTATCAGCTAAACTTCCTTTTTTAACTTTGGTAATAAATGCACAAAGCCGACCTGATTCAGTCATCTTCCCTCCTACAACCTGTTTAAAACAGGAAAGCATTAACACTGTCATATTATTAAAATGAACATAAAGATTCAAGTAAAAGAAACATCTAGAACAATTTACAGCTTCAAAACTGTAATTTAATGTACTGAAAATCATTTCTTAAATAATACAGTGCTGCTACTAGGAAATGAGTGCACATCTTAACAACTAGTTCCTTTTACATATTCCAAATGTGTTGAAATTCAGTTCATTATTTGTTTAAAATGCTGCATACTTTAAAAACATCTTAACAATTTGCAATCTCTGTCATTATTATAGAATTCTTATTTCTGTCATTTCTCAAAACATATTGTCACAGTACAATATAATTATATAAACATTTCTAAGTTCAATACTACAACATGATACATTAGTTACTTTTATATGATTATGATATGCTACCAAATAGTGATATTTTGGGCATATTGATAATATACATAATCATGGTGGATCTATCTGGAGAAATCTACAAATCTACTTCATCACATGAGGAGTAATGCAAACTTTAGATCATTTGCAACCTAATTTTTCTACTTGTATATTCTATTAAAATATATCTTTTATAAAATATATATACATAAGAAATAATGCTATGGAATTATTTTACACCTGTAAGATACTAATCTCTTAACAAAATTAATGCTTTGATTCTAATCAGTTGCTATCCAACCAATATATCAATTTCATAGCAGATGATACAAATCATCGTAACTAAATTCATTAACTAAAATAGTTTTCTTTTTCTTCTAAATTGAGTGAAAGATGTCTGATTTTTAAAATCATTGATCTATTTTATTCCTTGTGTTGATTCCATAATTACAGTGAAGTATACTCATTTACAATGCAGTTAATACTAATTGGCCCTTTGTTTGATTCTGGAAATTAAATGTAGAGGTCTTACAGGCTAATATCCTTCTGTAAATATTTTTAACCTTTCTTGGCTTACTAAACTTCAACAATAATACTGAATTATACTACCTATGGTTATTAGTGTGGAAATTTGTAATATGCCAGATACCTTACTAAATGTTTATATACTGCTTTATTTAATCTCATCTTAACAACCCAATAAGTAGTATTACACTCACTGTACAGATGAGGAATTTTTTTTTTTTATTTTTTTTATTTTTAATTTTTTTATTGTAGTAATTCGTGCAATATAGCATACATCTTTGTTACGTACGGATTGTTAACAACATATTTGCACACAGTTGTCATTTGACCCTTTCCCCAATTCCCACCCCAATCCCCTCCCCTTCCCTCCCCCTCAGGTTCACTTTGGTGAGTGACCTTGATATGATTGTGTAATTACATCACGTGCTTGAGGGCGTCCCTCTGCCCCCTGCGTCCACTACAGTTAAATCAACTTCATTGCTT